>QRDG01000110.1:184326-293584 GCA_012064385.1 Puccinellia tenuiflora
AACACAATCTGAAAATATAATCTCCGCACAAAACAATGACAAGTAGCAATTCACAAGCATGTAGAATAGTACTTAGACAATAGCTAGGGTTCGAACTATCTCAAACTATGAGGGGGATGAAGTGGATCACGAAGATGGTGATGGAGATGGTGTTGGTCTTGACGGTGGTGTTGATGGAGACTCTGGAGGGGGGATGGAGGTGCCTTCCGGAGGTGATTCCGGCGGCATTTCCCCCCTCCGATCTTCTCCGGCAGCAGCCTTCTGTCTCCTGTTTCTTGGTTTTGTGTTTCTCTGCCGCCTCCTCGCGAAAGCCATCGGGGGACTATTTTTATAGTCGGTTTTAGGTCAAGACGAAGCCACGGAGACGAAAACGGACGGCATCGGAGCCACGAGGCCCAAGATGGGGGGTCCCACGCGGCTAAGGAATCTGGCTGCGTGGGCCCACCTCTTTTGGCCCTCGGGTCTCCGTTTGTTCGCTTCCTTCGCTCCTACGCTTTGTTCCTTCCAAAAAATGATCCCCGCAAAATATTAGGTCATTTGGACGTCGTTTGGGTCCCTGAAACATCAAAATATAGAAAATAGGGTTTTCTGCCAGTGCAGGGTTAATTCCAGAAAAATAGGAAAACTGTGAAATCTTCCCAAAATCCTTATAAAACAATGATATAACCCTTATATGATGCAAATATGATTGAAATATGAGTATTATAATGCAAAGTTCATGTATGCATTTTACATGCATCAACCCCCAGCCGCGGCCAGAGGTGGGCCCGCGGTTGGGACCCGCCCCTGCTCCTGGTGGGTCCCCTCGACCCCCTCCGACGGTTATAAAATCACATTAATTAACCCTAAACACTCCGGGGCGATGATTATTTTCCACGAACTCCACCTGAAGCCGCCGCCACTTCGAAACCTAATTCAGGGAGATTCTGAAGCTGCTCCCGGCATGCTGCTGGAGGGGAGATTCTGAATTTGCTCCCGGCATGCTGCCGGAGGGCTCTACATCGCCATGCCTTCCGACGGGATGATGCATGAGTAGTTCCGATGGCAGTAGCTAGATGGTTGTCTCTCTCCCTTGTTTCATGTTTATGATCTTGTGAGCTACCCTACATGATCAAGATCGACTATTTGTAATGCTATATGATGTGTTTGTTGGGATCCGATGGATTATGAAGTTATGATCAGATTGTGCATGGTTCTTATATGTTAATTTATGTTCTTGCATGCTCTCCAATGTGTGTAGTTGCTTTGGCCAAGTGATTGCTTATGTCTCCAAGAGAGAGTATTTATGCTAGATAGTTGGTTCATGCCCCCCTCTTGTGCCTGGGCACGAGTGACAGAAACGTCTAAGGACGAGGGTGTGATGTTGCGACTAAGGGTAAAACAGCGGTGTTTATGTCTTTATGATTATGAATATTGCTTACATCATACACTTTACTTAATGCAAATGTCTGTTGCTTGCAACTTAATACCGATGGGTGACAGGCTGGATAGAGATCCCTAGGTTGACTTTTTAGAGAAAGATGCAGTTGGATGACGATATTTGTTCCTTGTTGTGATGCCTACATGAATATTACCATGAACACTTTGATATAGCTAGATTAAGTTTGTGTCATAATCTTGTCAATTGCCTAACTGTAATTTGTTCACCCGTCATATGAGTATTTTATTTATTGGAGAGACACCACTAGTGAACCTGATGTAGCCCCACATGTGGACAACACCATGGACACCATGCCAAATGGCCCAATGACAAGATCAAGAGTCAAGGCTCTTCACGAAAAGGTGACCTCGCTCCTCTCGATGTGTGATCTTGACCTTCCTTTGAATTGCTTGCTACCTCATGCCACTACCTTATGCATACTCAGGATCCACCCGGAAGATGACCCACAATGGAGTCAAGAAGATGGCCAAGCGGAACTCCAAGAAGATGGGCAAGAAGAAGAAGAAGGAGGCGAAGACTGCTGGACCGGCCTCCAGGCCGGCCTAGGCCGGCCTCCAGGCCGGCACCCCTCCAGAGCTGGCCAGCCTCCCAGCCGGCCTAGGCCGGACCCCAGGCCGGCCACCCTGCCGAGACCGCCGGCCTCCCAGCCGGCCCAGGCCGGTCTCCAGGCCGGCCACCCTCCAGAAGCCACCAGCCCCCAGGCCGGCCCAGGCCGGCCCCCAGGCCGGAACTCCACCTGCGCCAGCCGCAGCCCCAGGCGCCTGCCGGCCCACAGGCCGGCCTAGGCCGGTTCCCAGGCCGGCCACCCGGCAGAACCCGCCGGCCCTCAGGCCGGCCTAGGCCGGCCCCCAGGCCGGTTCCCCACTTTCTGGTCCGTTTTGTAATAGACTATAAATAGCTTTCCACTTTCCCCATTTCGGGGCAGACTGAATCTGAGACTTGTGAGAGCTATGCTCCTCCTCCCTCGTAGCTAGGGTGCCTCGTTGAGGTAGATCTTGTTGTTGCTACTCTTTCACTGCGGTGTCTCTAGTAGTGCAAACCAATCTTTCACTGCGGTGATTCTATTGGATCGGTGGACCGGCCGGTAAGAGCAATCGGTTTCAACAAGAGTAAGTTTGGCTTTGATTCTTCGATCCAAAGGCTACCTTTTTGAGGGTTTGTTGTTGGGTGGAGTTCTTAGCAGGATTTGCTAGTTATCCTTGTGTTTTGCCCACGAATCTCCCTCGTTTCCCCTCGTGTTCTTCGTGTTCATCCCCGTTTCCCCCTCAAATCCGTGAAGATCGGGCCTAGCCCTACATCATTTGGTATCAAGAGCAAGGGTTTCCACGGATTTGGATCGTGTTTCCACCGTTATTAGCCATTTTTCCACCAAAATTTTTCTTTCCCATACCAATTTCGAAAATTCCAAAAAAATAGCCCATATGGATTTCGTTCGATCTTTCGATTTGGTGAGCGATTTGTGGTTTTGATCCACGGATCTCGTGCTTAAGACCTTTTCCCCACTTTCCGTTGGTGTTTTCCGGAGGCCTTTTCCGCTCCAAGCCCAAGCGTGCCGCGCAATTGGTCGCCGGCGGTACTACCGTCCGAACGGCCGTTACTACCGCCCGCAATCGGTCTTACCGCCCGTTCGGCCGGTGCTACCGCCGCACGACTATTCACCGACTTCATATTCGTGTCGCTTCATCGCTACCTCGACGACATCAAAGGTATAGCTTCCGACACATCCCTTTCCATTTCGCGAAACTTTTTCCTAGGAGCTAGCTCTTCATAGTGTGAGCATTGCACTTGTGTGACACCAAGTAACCATATCATAATCTTGTGAGCATCTAGTTGTAGCGGACTCGGCTCGGGCAAAAGCATAAAAGCAAAAGAGAAATAGAAAAGATTCAAAAAAAAAAAAAGAGAAAAGCCGAGCCGTGATCCTAGTTATCCTCAAGCTCCAATTACCAATAGATAAATGGGTACACTTGTGCAAATCGGTTGCTCTCTCCCCATACACTTGAGCTAGTTGTCCTTCGAGAGGTGGTGCGGCACGAGCATAGTCTTCGTTAGGTCCAAGTTGCTCCTCCCTATAGTCGCACCATCCACGTTTGTCTCCACGTGTGAGTCTCTTTTGTTTCTCGGATAGTGTGGTTAGTCTCTTTTGTTTCGTGGTCTTTGTGGTTATCCTCCACTTCTTGCAATAGCCTTTTCGTTGGTTTCGTTTCGATTTCTTGCCACTTTACCATACCCAAGCTCCTCATAAGTGTGTGTGTGGGTCGCTTTTGGATTGCTAATCAAACACTTTTACTCTTGTGACACCATTGTCTCGGACGGCAAGCCCACTTGTCCAATATTATCAACCAAAGGTAAGAGCGGTTTCTAGCCACCACATATTCCACATATCACTTGTGTTTGCTTCTCATGGCTAGGGAAGAACAAGACGTCGACTTCGGCAAACAAGCGGAGGCCCTTAGGCGGTACATTGACGACAACTTCCGTCGGTATGAGGAGCGCCATCAAGCCGCTCAATGTGAAAACAATGAGCGCTTCGCTCAGATCCAAGAGCTCCTCGAACGAGATCGTCGACACTCTTCAAGGTCAAGTTCGCGAAGCTCTCGCCACTCCACCGCAAGAAGCCACGCACGGAGTGAGAATGATCAAGGGCATCGCCATCGCCAAGAGCGCCATCGCCAAGAGATACCTAATCAACAAGTGAACATGGATCCTCAACAACACCAAGACCAACATCGTCAAGAAGAGCCGCACCCCCAAGCGATCGTACACCATCACCAACTACTATAGCTTCAAATGGAACAATAAGATCCTAGTGCTCCGCCCAATGACTCCGAGCCAAATCATCGCCGACAATGCCAAGACAATTGTACGAGCGCAAGAAAAACAATCCCCTAGTGAGTTGAGTGGTGAGAGAGCGAACCACATTCACGTGAGTGAGAGCCACAAGCCAAATATGAGTGAGAGAGGGAAAAGAGTGAGTCCCGGCGTAGTCTTGTTAGCCACCAAAAGTGAGATGAGGGAAGTGAGAGCAAACCCATCCACTTTCCACTTCGTGCTCTTATGCAAAGGAGATGGCAAAGAAACTAACGACTTAACCCAAGTTCCTCCATCTATGTTGTCTATTTTGCAGGAATTCAAAGATGTCTTTCCGGATGAGCTACCTCAAGGACTTCCTCCCCTACGTGGAATCGAGCATCGCATCGACCTCATTCCCGGCGCCCCTTTACCCAATAGAGCGCCATACCGCACCAACCCGGAGGAGACAAAGGAGATCGAGCGCCAAATTCAAGAACTCCTCGCCAAGGGACACGTTCGTGAAAGCTTGAGTCCGTGCGCCGTTCCGGTCATCCTCGTCCCCAAGCAAGACGACACACTCCGAATGTGCATGGATTGCCGTCCCATCAACAATATCACGGTGAGGTATCGACATCCTATCCCACGACTTGATGACATGCTAGATGAGCTTAGTGGTGCCACTATTTTCTCCAAAATTGATTTAAAAAGTGGCTATCACCAAATCCGTATGCATGAAGGAGATGAATGGAAAACCGCATTTAAAACAAAACTTGGTCTTTATGAGTGGCTTGTCATGCCCTTTGGTCTTTCAAATGCTCCTTCAACATTTATGCGTCTTATGAATCACGTCTTGCGGACTTTCATTGGCAAGTTTGTGGTTGTCTACTTTGATGATATCCTTGTCTATAGCAAATCCTTGCATGAACATGTCGACCATGTGAAGCAAGTTTTGTTGGCCCTTCGTAATGCTTCGCTTTTTGCCAATCTCAAGAAATGCACCTTTTGCACCGACAAGCTTGTATTCTTGGGTTATGTGGTTTCGTCAAAAGGGATTGAAGTTGACACCTCTAAGGTTGAGGCAATCACAAATTGGCCACCGCCAACTAATCTTGCTCAACTTCGTAGTGCTCTTGGTTTGTTTGGGTTTTATCGTCGCTTTGTGAAAGATTTTAGCACAATTGCTTGCCCCTTGAATGAGCTTACCAAAAAGAATGTACCCTTCATTTGGGGCAAAGCTCAAGAATCGGCTTTCAATGAACTCAAGAAGAGATTGACCGAAGCTCCTTTACTTGCTTTACCGGATTTCTCCAAAACTTTCGAACTTGAGTGTGACGCTAGTGGCCTTGGCATCGGTGGCGTCCTCATGCAATGTGGCCGTCCCGTTGCCTATTATAGCGAAAAACTTGATGATGCTCGCCTAAACTACCCAATCTACGACAAGGAACTCTATGCCTTAGTACGTGTTTTGGAAGTGTGGCAACACTACCTTTGGCCCAAAGAGTTTGTTATCCACTCCGATCATGAATCTTTGAAATATTTGAAAACCCAAGCCAATTTGAACAAAAGGCATGCCAAATGGGTTGAATTCATCGAGTCTTTTCCCTATGTGGTGAAGTACAAAAAAGGCAAGGACAATATAGTTGCGGATGCTCTTTCCCGCAAGATGATCTTACTCACCCAACTTGAAATCAATGTTTTGGGTCTTGATGACCTTAAAGAACTCTATGCTTCCGATTCTTTCTTTGGTCCTATCTTTACCAAGTGCACAATTGACAAAGGTTGCGATGATTTCTACTTGCACAAGGGTTTCTTGTTTAAGGCTAACAAACTATGCATTCCCGAGTCCTCGCTCCGTTTGTTGCTTCTACAGGAATCACATAGTGGAGGACTCATGGGACACTTTGGACGTGACAAGACACTCGCCATGCTATCTACACACTACTTTTGGCCACGGATGACGCGTGATGTGGAGCGCTTGGTGCGCCGTTGCCCAACTTGCCTCAAAGCTAAGTCCACGTTGAACTCTCATGGCCTTTATATGCCTTTACCAATACCACACACACCTTGGTCCGACATTAGCATGGATTTCGTCTTAGGATTACCTCGCACAAAGAATGGCAAAGATTCAATATTTGTTGTTGTCGATCGCTTCTCTAAAATGGCACACTTTATTCCTTGCAATAAGACCAACGATGCTTCACACATTGCAACTTTGTTCTTTAGGGAAATCGTTCGTCTACATGGAGTGCCGAAGACCATTGTTTCGGACCGCGATGTCAAGTTCACAAGCTACTTTTGGAAGGCATTGATGGCAAAGCTAGGAGTCAAGCTCCTCTTCTCCACCGCTTACCACCCACAAACCGACGGCCAAACCGAGGTGGTGAATCGAAGCTTATCAACTCTCCTTCGCGCATTAATCAAGCCAAACATCAAGGGTTGGGAGGAATGCATACCGCACGCCGAGTTCGCCTACAACCGTGCCTCCCACCGGGCGACTAAGCGAAGCCCGTTTGAGGTTGTCTATGGGTTCAACCCCAACACCGCCCTAGACATCCTACCACTTCCGCTACACGAGCGCACTGACATGGACGTCGACAAAAGAGCCGACTACATGAAGACATTACATGAGTCAACACGAGCAACTCTCGAGGAGCACACAAAGCGCCAAGCCACCAAGATCAACAAGTTGAAGAGGCCCATGGTATTCGAAGAAGGAGACCTTGTGTGGTTACACCTCCGCAAGGACCGTTTTCCGGATGAACGGAAATCCAAGCTTGCTCCTCGCGGTGACGGACCTTTCAGAGTGCTCAAGCGCATCAACGACAACGCATACAAGATCGACATACCAACCTCAAAGTACTTGGTGCATGACACGTTCAACGTCGCCGACCTATCCCCTTTCCACGGAGATGCAAGCGTTCAAGAGGATGACGAGTCGAAGACGACTCTTTCCGAAGGGGGGGGAGATGATGTAGCCCCACATGTGGACAACACCATGGACACCATGCCAAATGGCCCAATGACAAGATCAAGAGTCAAGGCTCTTCACGAAAAGGTGACCTCGCTCCTCTCGATGTGTGATCTTGACCTTCCTTTGAATTGCTTGCTACCTCATGCCACTACCTTATGCATACTCAGGATCCACCCGGAAGATGACCCACAATGGAGTCAAGAAGATGGCCAAGCGGAACTCCAAGAAGATGGGCAAGAAGAAGAAGAAGGAGGCGAAGACTGCTGGACCGGCCTCCAGGCCGGCCTAGGCCGGCCTCCAGGCCGGCACCCCTCCAGAGCTGGCCAGCCTCCCAGCCGGCCTAGGCCGGACCCCAGGCCGGCCACCCTGCCGAGACCGCCGGCCTCCCAGCCGGCCCAGGCCGGTCTCCAGGCCGGCCACCCTCCAGAAGCCACCGGCCCCCAGGCCGGCCCAGGCCGGCCCCCAGGCCGGAACTCCACCTGCGCCAGCCGCAGCCCCAGGCGCCTGCCGGCCCACAGGCCGGCCTAGGCCGGTTCCCAGGCCGGCCACCCGGCAGAACCCGCCGGCCCTCAGGCCGGCCTAGGCCGGCCCCCAGGCCGGTTCCCCACTTTCTGGTCCGTTTTGTAATAGACTATAAATAGCTTTCCACTTTCCCCATTTCGGGGCAGACTGAATCTGAGACTTGTGAGAGCTATGCTCCTCCTCCCTCGTAGCTAGGGTGCCTCGTTGAGGTAGATCTTGTTGTTGCTACTCTTTCACTGCGGTGTCTCTAGTAGTGCAAACCAATCTTTCACTGCGGTGATTCTATTGGATCGGTGGACCGGCCGGTAAGAGCAATCGGTTTCAACAAGAGTAAGTTTGGCTTTGATTCTTCGATCCAAAGGCTACCTTTTTGAGGGTTTGTTGTTGGGTGGAGTTCTTAGCAGGATTTGCTAGTTATCCTTGTGTTTTGCCCACGAATCTCCCTCGTTTCCCCTCGTGTTCTTCGTGTTCATCCCCGTTTCCCCCTCAAATCCGTGAAGATCGGGCCTAGCCCTACATCAGAACCCATGGCCCCCGGTCCATCTTTTTACATTGTTTACAACCTCGTTCACTTGCTTTTCATATCCACTTGCTCGCTGGTCTGTTTCCATAAATTCATTCACTATACTATACGTTTAACTGCATTGTTTTCAGCAGACCGGGAAGATTGACAACCTTCCTGCCGTTGGGGGCAAAGTAATTGTTTGAGTGTGTGTGCAAGTCCACGTTTGTCAACGGTTAAGCGCCAGAGATTGTTGACGTGCATCTCGTTGTTGATTTCAAAGTCCTATTGGTTCGATTAAACCTCGGTTCTTAATTGAGGGAAAACTGCTACTTGCTACATCCACGCCTTCGCTTGGGGAACCATCCAACTCTACCAACACCATCAGCGGAGAGGCGTTGTTGCTTGGGATTGATGCGGTCGGCTGGGTGGACGCGTCAGACACCCTGACTGGCCCGTCAGTCTGACGCGCAGGGGATGTATGTGCCTAATCCGAGGACGATTCTGCGTCGGAAGAAACAGGTGTATCAATACGGGGATTTGCAAAGGAGAAAATGCTAGGTGTACCCGGGGCTGTTCTGGAATTTGCATTTTGACTTGAATTTGCTGCAGAATTGTTACTTTGCATTCCACTGCTTCCTTCAGAATTTTCATCTGGTACCTATAGAGGGTTAGAGGTAATAGGTACAACAAACATGTGGTTATCAATATGCCCCCCTCATTATTGTATGCGGATGAAGGTAAAAGAAGAATTTCTTCACTAAGTCCTCTACCCGCATTAGGATTGAGACGAGCAAAAGGAAAAACACCTTCATCGAAAACAATGTCACGAGAGATATAAACACGTCCACTGGTAATATCTAGGCATTTAACCCCTTTGTGGAGAGGGCTATAACCTAAGAAGACACATTGTTTGAGCGGAATGATAGCTTACGTGTGTTATATGGACGAAGGCTGGGCCAACAAGCACACCCAAAAACACGAAGTGACTCGTAGTTTGGCTTGATATCAAGAAGTTTTTCTGTAGATGTCATATGATTTAAGACCTTGGTTGGAAGTAAATTAATAAGGAAGGTGGCTGTGAGGAAGGCTTCATCCCAAAATTTGAGAGGCATGGATGCATTTGCAAGCAATGCAAGACCAACTTCTACAATGTGATGATGTTTTCGTTCGGCGGAGCCATTTTGTTGATGGGCATGAGGGCATGAAACATATGATGAGTTATGCCAACTTTTTTGGAAGAAACCGTTGAGTTTTTCATATTCACCACCCCAATCGGTTTGCATAGTAATTATTTTTCGGCCAAATTTTCATTCAAAAAGTTGTTGAAAATTGAGGAAGACTTGATAAACATCAGATCGTTTCGTAAGCAAATATATCCAAGTGAATTTGCTGAAGTCATCAATGAAACTTACATAATACTGATGATGCCCAATAGAGGCAGTAGCCGGACCCCAAACATTTGAGAAAACTTGTTCCAAAGGAACAGTAGACACACTAGTAGATACTGGATATGATAACTGGTGACTTTTGGCTTTTTGACAGGGGTCACAAATATATGAATTTATTTTGGGGGAATACTCAAGTTTATTTTTCCGAAGCACTTGTTGAACTACAAAAGATGACGGATGCCCTAGACGACTATGCCATGTTGACGAAGAAGGCTTGATGGTGATGAAGGCAGTCTTGGGATATCCCGTGGAGATAGGAACAATAGGATATAAGCCACCATAGCAAGGTCCTTTAAACAGAGTTTTCTTCGTGACCTGATCCTTGATCAAAAAGAAGAATGGGTGAAACTCGAGAAAAACATTATTGTCTAGAGCAAGTTTATGAACGGATAGAAGATTTTTTGATGCATTGGGGACATGCAAAATGTTGTTAAGAGAGAAGGAATTATGAGGGGTGCATAAAATTGAATTACCAACATGTGAAATTGTCATACCATTACCAATAGCGGTGTGGACTTGATCACGTCACGTGTACTTCTCTTGAGTAGTTAATTTTTGAGGCTCACTTGTGATATGATACGTGGCACCCGTGTCAGTGTACCAATTTATATCCACTCCATATGATGCAATATGAGCACTTTTGTCACTGACATGGAATCATCATCATTATCTAAGTAGCGCCACCAACATTCGCTTGCTGGATTCCCATATTTCTTGCAAATCTGGCGAGTAGTATCTTGGCGTGGTGAAGGGATGCGACCACGACCATGGCCACGTACTCCTCTGTTACCACCACAGTTTTGATAGCGCCGTTGGTTTCCATTTTGGCGGCCGTACTGACGACCACGAGTGCAGTCGTATCCACCAAAATCATTGCGATTGTTGTTGTAGGAGGGATGACGTCCACGAGAAGCAATATTTGCAGAAGATATAAAGGAACCGGAGTCTTGTCCAGACTCGGCCAACATCTGTTGGCGGTAATCATATGCTGAAAGTTGAGCGCATAAATCTTGGAGAGTAGTTGCAGGATTAGTGTTTACAGAGGCGACCAAAGAGTTGTACTGACCATCAAGACCTCCCAGTATGTACTCCTTCAACTCATCATCAGAGATAATACGAACAGTAGTTGCCAATTCAGAGGAAAGTCCTTTCATTTTTTAGGTGAATTGAGAGGCAGAGATATCACGTTTCTTGGTGTTAATTAGAGCATCACGCAGCATAGATACCTTGGCATTGGATTCAGAGGCAAACAGAGCTTCAAGAGCCTCCTAGATTTCAGAGGCATGTTGGAGACCAAACATCTGAGAGAGAATATCCTTGTTCATAGCTTTTGTTGGATAACTCACCACTTGTTGATCGCGTGCTAACCAGGCGCTGTAGGCCGGATTTACAGCAGCAGAGCTTTCTACCTCGATGGTTTTTGCAGGAGCTGGGTCGGAGCCCTCTAGGAGCTCCATGACCTACGCCCCACGCAGAGTCGGAAGGACCTGCATCTTCCAGTATAGGAAGTTTTCCCTAGATAATTTTTTAGAGGAAGGCATCCCGAGCGCAGCCGCCAGGGTCGCTGCCGTGGAGGAGGAGGCCATTGGGAAGGAGGGAGGGAATCAACGATTGTAACCGCGACGACCCAGAGAAACTTGAGATTGGCGATCGTAACCGCAACAATCAAGGAAACTAATTTTTGGAAACGAATCAGGCTAGACGAGGGAAGAAGATGCTCTGATTACCATGTTGGCAATTGTGGGAAGCGATGCCCCCGTTGAGGGGATTGGTCCCGTGTTTATACTGCGGTGGAAGAGCCCCACCGGTGGCATTTACAGAGGGAGTTACAGGGGTGAGGAACTGAAGAGAACAACCACTACACGACATGTTCAGTACCCAAAGGAGAAGAAAAAGACACATGTAATTATGTTTGACAATTAACATGTCTAAAGAATGAGTATTTGATACACTCTAAACGCATAAAATAATCACATTAACATCAGGAAAGGCTTATAATGGTGAGTAACAAAGTTCGAAAAACATGATAACCATTTGATTTTAACTTGGTGACCAATATAACTATACCTGCTAACTAATTGACTATAAAGGTCGATTTTTTTATCAAAACATATTAATATGGGATCTACTTTCGAAGGCCTCGACGCGATAAAACTAACCGTGAAAACGGATCTGAATTTCCACTTACTGTTGAAAAAGTAAAATATTTTAAAGTTTGAAAGCGAAAAAGAAGTCCGCGTGATAGCTGCATGCATGACTCATTTATCCTATTTCATCTGTATCGATGAAAATTTAATCTGAAACATGTGACCTAATTAACACGGTACAAAAAAGATTTATAACCTGTATAATGTAAGTAAGTAAATATCAATAAAGATCATTCTTGTATTGAAAGTTGTTAGTCGCCAAGATTAGATCGCCGTTCAAAACCCAAAACAGCAGCAGAATCCAAAACAGAGGGTGGCAACTGGCAACTCGCAAGTGCGGAGCTCCCAAAGCCAAAAACCCTCTCCCTCCTCCTCGTTCGTATCGCCGCCACGCCACCCCCTCCTCAATTTGAAGCACACCCTGTCCAGCGTCCCCACATCGCGTTCCAATCTTACTACTCTTCCCACCTCCATCCACCTCGTGGCGCCAATGGAGACCGCCGCCGCCGTGTCCGTCTCCAGATCCGCCTGCCGGGCCGCGCTCCCTTCCCCGGCGGCGCCCCGACAGGGCCGCGTCGCGTTCCCCCGCCGGGCGCTCCCTGTGGCGCAGAGGCAGCGTCTCGTCGCGCGCCGCGCGGCTGCTGGCGACAATGCGGAGGAGGAGCTCCCCATCGAGAAGAGTCGGTCCCCTTTCTCCATTCCTCCCCCTTCTTCCCTATGTGACCCGCATGCCAAGTCTGACTGTGTGTGTGTGTGTGTGCGTGTGCTTGCAGGGTACGCTGCCTTCCCGACCGTCATGGACATCAACCAGATCCGCGAGATCCTGCCCCACAGGTGAGCCGCTGACTTGCTCAGAGCTCCGCTTGCTGCCTAATGCTGGATAATTCGCAGAGGCTTGCGTATCTTTCGTTGTGTAGTATGCACTTGGTTGGTTGATGTCGCTTGCAGCATTTATGCATTGGGTTTATACAGTCTAGACTAATCCAGCTGACCCTAAGGCTAGTGCAACTATATGAGTGATTCCTCGGAACTTAAGCTGGTTCACCCGACATGTTGTAAGGAACTCATTTAATATCCAGAAGTTAGGATGAAGCCGTCACCAATCTTTGAGTTGGCCATCTGCTGCCTTGTAGTGGTCTTACCATTACTACCCCCCTTTGTCTTGTATTAGATGTCGGCATAGTCTCCGGGAACAACCTCTCACTACTAATTCATTTTAGTGACTGATGAAGTTAAAGAGTATTGTCAGCACCTTTTTTTCAAGACAAATATTCTCGTACAGTTTTTCTGTGCAGAGATGTCAAAGCTAAATTGGTTTGACTGCATGCGTTCCAGGACACTCCTTTTTAATTCAACATAGCATGATATTTTTTGGCAAATTAAAATATGTCTAAGGGTAAAACTGTAAAAGCATTTTATTGTTGACTTGACATGATGTGGCCTGCTAGCAAGAGGAAAGATGTTTCATGAGCATGCAGCTGTTCACTACTCTTTTTTCTAACTTATGAATTTTAATCTGCTTGTTAGGTTTCCATTCCTTCTGGTAGATAGAGTGATCGAGTACAAGGCAGGAGAATATGCTGTTGCAATCAAGAATGTCACGATAAACGACAACTTCTTCCCTGGGCATTTCCCAGAGCGACCCATAATGCCTGGTGTTCTCATGGTTGAGGTATGCAGTGAGTCTCGATTGTGAAGTTCCATCCATCATCTTGTCCAATCTCTGGATTTACTGTTTCTTGATGCCAGTCCAGTGGAGTATTTGTTCAATTTAGAATCCTGCAACTTAGTTCATGTTTGCCTTATTCTATCTTAGTTTACTTATTACTGTCCAAGTATATCATGCTATATCATAAACATAATTATCCATATGACCAATCACTGTGTAACACTTTTTTAAATACATGTTTTGCTAATGTTCAGATGTGTAAACTTTATTAAACTCAATGAGGGAACTGTCAATTTTAATAATTTACTGCATACATTGGTTTATTATCTCTGCTGAGAAAGGAGTTGATTTCCAAATGTGTTTCCAGACACAAAATTACCCATACTGAACCATAAAGTCCATAACCATTTTAAGTGATCTGTAGCATCTAATATTTCTGTGATACAGATTTAGCTACAGCTAGAGTGATCTATACAGATCATGTCTGCTTCGTATTCCGATCTGAACCATTACCTGCTGATATGTATAATTGTCTGTGTAGTTTGTATTCTGCTGAGCAAATGACTAGATCTTCAATAGCTAAATGTGAAATCATATTGTTGTTCTAGCATCAACTGGACTATGTTTCTTAATTACCCTCACATGGGGGACTTGTACCATTATACACAGGCTATGGCCCAGGTTGGAGGTATTGTGATGTTGCAACCTGAAGTTGGTGGATCCCAAGACAATTTCTTTTTCGCTGGGGTTGATAAGGTGAGGTTCCGGAAGCCAGTAATTGCTGGGGACACTTTGGTCATGAGAATGACCCTGACCAAGTATCAGAAGAGATTTGGACTTGCAAAGATGGAAGGAAAAGCTTATGTGGGTGGTGACGTAGTATGTGAGGGGGAGTTTCTCCTTATTAGCGCGACGGGTAACACATAAAGACCTAGTAGTGTGGGATCCTCTTGGAAAATCATACTAGAATGGGACCAGGTTCATTTGTTATGAGAATTGAGTTGTGAGCTGGACTTACAGCATGTGAGGCAATCATTTACATCAAGATAGTTGTGTAATGCACCATATGCGCGCTGTTTGGCTTTTTGGGGCTGAGTCAAGCTATGTTGCTGTTGTAATACAAGGTTACAATCTCCTATATAGATGGTGGAATAAACTATGCTCGTTTGATTGTGCTCGTTGATTTTCTATATCCATTGCAGCATGACATGGTCACATGGAACAATTTCTTGTCATTTCTGGCATATTTAAGGTATGTCAGGCATCGTTTAGTTAGCTGTCATGCAACCATGTGAGTAGCTGTCAAGAACAGTTAGTCTATGGCTAAATGTGAACACGAAGCATCTGAGAATATGGAGCCAGGACTGACAAATTAGTAACACTTGTATAAGGAGTTTCTGTAAGTAACAAAACTATAACAGGCGAGTTAGTTTTGGAAAATGGGGCGTTTGGCTGTGTGTATAGGGTTCACGATGTCTGTTTATGTCCAGCAAATGATTGCCCCTGGACAAAACATTTTTGTGGTGTAACAATCAACCAATATAGTTTTCTTTTCCTTGTGAAAAGAAATAGACGTGTTGTTAATTGTCCTTTGTACTCAAAAGACTAGCATCAGCTTATTCTCCTTTTTATACTCTCTTAAACTTGTATTTACCATTTCACTTAGCATATGCTAAGTAGTCCATGTTTTGTAGTCAAAATAGGAATGTGAGAGCTCAGTACATAAAAAACAAAATACATATTCATTTTAGTGGTGGTGCTAAGCATCTCGAGCTTCTAGGCTCACACATCTCGTAGCATCACTGCTGGGCAATTTCTCTCTTCTCTAGTTCAACCCCTCGGCACCCAGAGAGGCTTCTCAGCAAGTCAGCAGCATGTTGCTAGCAGACAATAATAGCGACCACTAGCACCGATTATCCTTTGACCGGTCTACTGCAGAGAGGTCTTTATATTATCACAAGAAGATCAAAGGTTAAATTAATCATCAACATGGAAAACGTCAACTAGGATTAGCCAATAGACGTGTGTGTACATCACATGTCTAAGTTATTTCTCGATTTGCGAAGCTGACTTCATGATCCAAGCCATCTAGGTTCCATGGTCAACTCTTTGTTCTCGGATGCCATTACAAGGTAAAATCCTGTTAATTAGGAAGACTGGGCTATAAGTAACCACCCCCATAGTATCTTGAGTTCGTCCTGAGAAAGATGACTGACCTTGCGATGCCGATGAACATGAAGAGGAAGGATGTTGAGGTAGTGGCCAGCCATGGATTCTCCATCTTTCTTGATCCTAAGAGGATTAAACTACAGGTATGGTTTCATAAGTTCTAGTTGAAAACTGGTAGCAACTGACCTGCTCGATCTAACTTAGCTTAGCACTTTTCTTCTTCTTCTTCTTTCTTCGCTCTGTTCATGTTTGGGCCTTTGGCCTTTTGTACTTCGCGACTTCTGGGCGTGGTCTTCTTAGTACACAACGACAATCATTTTGATGCTTGTTCGAGGAGAGAAAAGTTGAAACTGGTAGTAACTGAGCTAACTTATGCCTTATCTAAGCTTGGAGGACCTATATTCTGAATATAGTCACATAGTTAGGAACTAGCAGTAATTGACCTGAATAACAAAAAGTAATTAGCAGTGCTATACCATATGAGATCGATGATGATCCTAACAACTACTTGGCCTTACTGGATCACTACCCTACGCTGATTAAGTCAACTCTATATCTAGCGAGCTAGCTCCAGGACCATAATGAAAGCATGTGGCCATGCACATGGCAGAGATGCCAAGATTAACTAGATTCGATTCATGACAAACCTGCCTCAATTTGTGTATCTAGGATGGCAAGATTGTTGACATGATGGAAGAGGATGAACCACTGGCATATGCTCCAACTTCTACTGCTACTGCTACTGCGCCAACCATTGTCCATGACAAGGTGAACATTGTATGCGTGGGCATACCTTCAGAGCCACCATCCAAGGTCAGCGAAGATCAGAGCCCGACAGCACAGGCACCGATGGACATGGAGATGGAGGCAGATGGCCAGCAACAACAGCCATGTCATAATGCTTCCTTCTTTTCAGGTTTGTGATAATAATCTCAAATTCCCATATTGTTCGTGTTAGAAATTTGAGGAGTACGTCAATCATACGAAGACAAACAATCACAACACGGTAACAAGATTTGTTGATGCGGTTTGACGAACTCGCCTACTCCCTATAGCATGACTATAGTCACTCCTCTTCATGTACTAAGTCGACATAGTACACCGACGACGACGACCACCACGCCATTACTATCCGGCCACCCATGGCACACAGGCACCAGACGTCCCCTCGGGATATCGCGTCTAGCCTACCAGATTTTGTCTAGTCTGTTTTGCTACCCCACGGTGCATTTATATATCAGGACAGGGTTACACGTGTTCGACTGAGACACCTAACCTTCCACTAATTAAAAGTCCATTATCACAACTCGTACACATATTCGGCACATATGTTCATGGGGAAAAAATAAAATGGTACTAAGGGCGTGTTCGGTAACGTCCCAGCTTCTCAAAATCCTCAAATCCTCACTTCTAACTCCGTCGCCAGCTTCTCAAAATCGGTTGAGGGAGCCAGGAACGTTCGGTGCAGCTCCTCATTTTCGGCCATGCCACTGACGAGTGGACCCCGTTTGTCAGGACCATCTCCCCCAAATCCCCCACACACGCTCATACAGATCCCCCGCACACGCTCGTATCCTCACTCGCGGCCGCCCAGATCCGCTCGCTAGCGGTGGCTACCGGAGCTCCTACCGGAGTTCTGGGTGGGCAGACGGCCGGAGAAGGTCGGGGCGGCCGGAGAAGGTCGGGGCGGCAGGCGCTCGTCGCCGGAGAAGGTCGGGGCGGCCGGAGGAGGTCGGTGTGGACGGGGTCAGGGTCGGCGAGGTCGGAGGCGGGTCGATATGGGCGAGCTGGGAGGCGGGCGAGGTACTGCAGGGCCGGAGGTGGTCGGGACGCTAGGCCGGAGGTGGTCGGGACGCTAGGCCGTCGGAGTCGCGGCAGTACGGCGGCGCGCTCGTGTCCAGTCCCGCCTGGAAAGGGAAAGGATGAGTGAATGGATAGAGGCAGCCCGTGAGAGAAAGAAGAAATAACGATTGGTTGTTCGGGTCTCACTTGGCGGTGGCATTATTCGGTAAATAGTCGGAACGCCAGCTTCTCAGAAAACGCAGCGGACCGAAAACCCAGCTCCGCGGTTTGTACACGATTTTGGGCTAACTCCGCAGAGTTAGCTTCTCGGATCTGGGGCGTTCGGCACAGCTTCTTGAGAAGCTATTCGGGAAGCTGGAGATGGTGGGTTGCCGAACACGCCCTAACTCTGTTCCAATATGTAAGATGTTTTGGTAGGTCAAAATAACCTACCAAAACATCTTACATATTGGAACAGAGGTAGTACCATGCTATCTGGTGCAGTTTATCATACAAAATAGTCTGGATTTTATATTGGACCCTGATTCGAAAATTCTTGGAGAGTGAAAGATCTTTTTTCCTTGGCCAAGTAAATTCTGAATATCCTACCAATTGCAGGTTTCTTCTGACTTCTGAGTGGCACTCTAGAATAGCCTGGATTACACTGGATCCTGATGGGGCCTGCTGAGATGTTGCCAGAATAGATAGAGCATGTCTATTCATGTTATTGCAGTGTAATGGTAATATTTAGCACCATGTACATGTTTTTAATCTAAATACGCTGATGTAACAATGTAATGGTTACGAGCATATATTGTAAACTTAAGCTCAAAAATATATATATATATATTGTAAACTGCATCGGCAGATTTGATTGTGGACCATGATCGCTTTGGAAGGTATACAGGATTCTGGACAAAAAAAAAGTAAATGACCCCAAAGGTCCTATCCTCAACTCCATTCACCATTATAAAGGATGTGCTTTTTAATTGAATCACTGTTTGAGATAGCTTTAGCTATCTTTTGCTTCCTGATATTTTACAATGAACTGGGAATATATAAGCCAATACAATGTTCTCCGACTCATTGATACCAATATAAATAAACGATCTTCAGTGCATCCTGACAAACAGTTAATACCATTCCTAACACTTATGAACAAGGATCTTCAGTGCACCCTGATAAACAGTTAATACCATTCCTAACACTTATGAACAAGGATAACTGAACAAAACATTCTCTGGTCTGAAAATTCAAACAAATGAGCAGCATGTTTGATGGTAGACCACGGCACTAGCACTGATTATCGAGTTAATTGCAAAAACCTACCACAATTAGGGTTAGGGTTTCAAAAACCTACCAGTTTTCAATTTTTTTGTAAAAACCTATCACTCTACTCTCTAATTCTTGCAAAAAGCACTAATCGACATTTGATGCTGTTATTGACCGGACGGACCCACTGTCGGGATAGATTGCTTCGCACAACGCATGACGATAGGTTGCTCCGCAGTAGCTCGTCCGTGCCACGCACGCTGGCAGGTGAGCAGCAGCAACAACTCGTCGGCACCGCTCACGCCGGCAGGTGAGCAGCAGCAGGAGCTCGTCCGAGCAGGTGAGCAGCAGCAGCTCGTCCGCGCCGCCCCACGCTCTGTCCGCGCCGCGCGCCGTCCACGCCGGCAGGCCGCCGCGCCCCGAGCACGCCGTCCGCGTTGTTCCTCAGCGCTCGCCGTCCGCGCCCACGAGCACGCCGCCCGCGCCTCGCCGCTGCGCTCGCCGGCCACGCGCCGTCCACGTCACGCGTCGCTCCGCTGCGCTCGCCGTCCGCGCCCACGAGCACGCAGCCCGCGCCTCGCCGCTGCGCTCGCCGGCCACGCGCCGTCCATGCCACGCCCACGCGCTGTCCGCGCCGCGCGCCGTCCACGCCGTCGTCGTGCCGCTCCGCTCGCCTGCCGCGCCCACGAGTACGCGGTCCGCGCCTCGCCGCTGCGCTTGCCTGCCGCGCGCCGTCCACGCCGCGCCCCAGAGCACGCCGTCCGCGCCGCGCCGCTGCGCTCGCCGGCTGAGGAGGGGATTTGGGAAGGTCAAAGGAAGAAGATGAGATGACGAGTAGGGTCCACAGCTATTTTAACGGTTTGAGTTAAAATGTGTATATATTTGATGCCATGTCATCCCGACAGTGGGTCCGTCCGGTCAATAACAGCATCAAATGTCGATTAGTGCTTTTTGCAAGAATTAGAGAGTAGAGTGGTAGGTTTTTACAAAAAAATTGAAAACTGGTAGGTTTTTTAAATCCTAACCCCAATTGTGGTAGGTTTTTGCAATTAACTCCTGATTATCATTGCCTCCCACCCCCCACACACACACACCCTCCTACTGCATAAACGTCTTTATTTTAACACGAGGAGGAGATTACAGTCCAAATTAATTATCAACACGCAAAATCGGCAACTAGGATTAGTCAAGTGACGTGTAGATGTCATGACGTCAACATGCTAGTAAAACTATTTCTGGGTTGGCGAAGCTGGATCCAAAGCTTATCTTGGTTCGCTGGTCAACTCTTCTTGGTTTGCGGACGCCATTGCAAGGTTGTAGTACCTTGAGTTGAGTTCGTCATGAGGAAGATGGCTGACCTTGCGGCACCGATGAACATGAAGAGGAAGGATGCTGAGGTGGCGGATAGCCATGTATTCTCCATCTTTCTTGATCCTAAGAGATTCAAAGTACAGCTATAGGTATGGCATGGTAGATGGTGTCTTCTGTTGAACATGCAGTTTTGTTTCATGAGTTCTAGTTAGAAACATGTACGGAAGTAAACTGAGCTATCTTATGTAAGCATGGAGGAGTGGAGGACCCTTCTTTTTGGAAACGGAGGCAAAAGATTTCGAACGGAGGACCCATAATCTGACCAATTGGCAGTAGCGATACCATATGAGATGGGAAGATGACCCTAAGAACCTCTTGGCCTTGATTAACTTGATTAGCGCATGGCCATCCACAATTCCACATGGAAAACATACAAAGATTAACTTGATTCAATTCATGATAAACCTGCCGTAATTTGTGTTTCCAGGATGGCAAGATTCTTGACATGATGGAAGAGGATGAAGCATTAGCACATGCTCCAACTGCTACTGCACCAACCATTGTCCATGACAAGGCCAACATTGTATATGGGGGCGAATCTTCAGAGCCACCATCCAGGTTCAGCGAAGATCAGGACGCAGCAGCAGCAGCCGTGCCAGAATGCTCCCTTCATTTCAAGTTTGTGACATGCTGTATGGTGAAGTTTATCTGTAGAAAATAGCCTGGCCTGGAAATTCTTGGGAGTGAAAGATCTTTTCTTTATGGCCACGTGAATTCCGCGAATATTCTACGAATTGCAGGTTTCTTCTGACTTGTGAGCGGCACTATACTGAATCGAAAATAGCCTGGATTGTACTCGATCCCGATGGAGCCTGCTGGGATGTGACCAGCATAGATAGAGCACGTCCGTTTCATGTTTGATTGCACAGATTTGATTGCCTCCACAGATTTGATTGTGGACCATGATTGCTTTGGAAGTTAGACAGGAATCTGCAATATGACACCCCAAAGGACAAAGGTCCTACCGTCCTAGCCTCAACTCCATTCGCCATCATAAAGGATGTGCCTTTTGATCGAACCAAATAGCTTTGGCTATCGTTGCCTGCCTTTTTACAATGATCTAGAAATATATCAGCCAAAACAATGTTGTCCCCCTCATACATATTCACACTGCACCATAAATAAACAGATTGCACCTGCATAAACAGTAAAGAGCAAACACAACACTGGTGAACAAGGAAAGCTGATCAAAACCTTCCCAGGTCAGAAAAATCAAACAAATAGCGGACAATTGTCAATAGGTTCTTTGTCTCGGGCACTATCTACTTACAATCACTTGCTACAATTAGTTAGTATGTAACTCTAAATACTTCACAAACTCTTTAGGATTAATGACATACAAATATACAACAATGGTCTGCTGAAGGTGTTCAGCCACCCCTCCAGGGATAAAAAGTAAACAAGAATCATGTATGTGAATTCTTGCTGTCAAATGGATATTCCAGCCGAAAAAGGGAAACAGTAGAAGAATCTGGGTATTTTAATTAATTCCTTGAGCTGAATCCTCTGCCGAATGTGCATCATATTATCCCTGACTATTTTCTATAGGCGAGTAACTATGCAATCCCTGCTGTAAATTAACTTTTAGACACTTAGGTGCCATGCATTTCCTCAGCTTTCTGCAAAGACTTAAGCTCTTTTTGCAGCACTAGTCTCCAGTGACAAATTTTTTTTGCGTGTAGTACTTGTCTTCACTCGCCTTCTTTTTCAAGTTTCTTTTCTGTTTAAAGAAATTCAAGATAATGATTAATGTTTAGTAGGAATATGAAGAGTTCAAGAAAACTGAAATAGAAAAATGAATTGTATATTTACCAAGTCCCTGAGACTGTGGTAATGTGTACCTTGTATGCTTCGTGGTTATCAATTATTCTTGTAGCCACTGAAACCGATGTTATAGTTTTGGGGCTTGTGACTGTTTGGAAAATACCCATACTTTTTGGAAGGGCGTAAGGATCAACTTCAACCTGCAGGAGTCCATCAAGTTTTCAATTTGTGCAACTAACTTAGGTAAGTCGCCATCAGGATACACTAGATTGTGATTTAAGTGCTTACTGCTGAACTGCCCTCGGCTACTGTCCCATGCACAACCAATGAAATGTTGAACGTAGTGATCTGCACCATTTGACAAAAGAGAATGTTTGAGGGTCTGCTAACAGCAATAACTACACTATACAATGTAACCATGAAACTTACTCAGGTATGAGAAATAGATCGAATCAACTCATAGAAATTTATAACATACCATATCCTTTGAAACCTCCCGTGGCGCGCCTATTATAACTTCGTCAACGTAGCGACATGCAAGTGCACTAAGAGTACGCTCATGGAGGTGCATGATAGGACGACAACCTCTTCTTTCCCTGGACAACTGGTTCTCATAAGGATGGTCTCTAAACTTATATAAGATAAACTAGGTAACATGAACTGTTTGTTTTTTTAGTAAAAGACAGAACATGAACTGGTCTGGTACATATATTTGATCCATTTATGGTCAACAAGTTCAATTGATAACCGTGAAAGATATTAAATAAGCACCTGATGGCCTGGTCATCATGAACACCCACAAGAAGGAAGTCACCAAGTTGTCTAGCACTTCTGAGGATCTGGATTAGATGATAACATCAATATGTTTAGTGGTAACATGTGAACGATAACCAAGACCAAATTTAGTGAGTTACTTATAAACAAAAAACTAATTTGCATCAGAACCACAAAAGGTACCTCAACATGTCCAGCATGGAAAAGATCAAATGCACCATCTATATACACGACGCGAGCACCTGGCGAAGGAGCCTGAACACACATGAGCATATTTTTCAACAAATGCAAAAGAAAGGCATCATCATAAAAAGTGTAAAATTGAATTGTCAACTTTCTACTGTCAAGGTCAGCATTAGGACCATGACTAAAATGGTACTCCCTCCGTCCAAAAATAAGTGTCTCAAGTTTGCTCAAAAGTGGAGGTATCTAGACATGTTTCATATATAGATACATCCACTTTTTGTCAAACTTGAGACACTTATTTTTGGACGGAGGGAGTACAATGGAAGCACTACACTGTACTTTTATTCTTAGTTAGATTATTTGGCAATGATATAACAGATCAGTTTTTCTACAAATGCGCTAGAAGGCTGATAAAGTAAAGGAAGTAAGTATGACAAATAGGACGAATTTGCAGAAATTCACATACCTGCCCATTTGAAAACTGCATGATTCGGCGAGAAGTTGGAAGAAAATTGGATAGCTGACTTTTCATTTGGTCACTTGATTCCGCTCCAGCATTCTCATTAACACCATCTTTATGCTTGAATGTTTGCAATATCCTCCCTGTGTGGGATGAAATTGTTCCCATGTAAGATTGGAAAGCATAAAACACAACATTGTCTAGAATGAGCATGAAAAAAATTCAAATAATGCATGGTATGCGTTTCTACAAACTTTAAATAGTATGCAACAAGAGAGTATTGGATCTCAAAAAATAGTGATGTTACTAATCCATATGATCCTCTTACCGACTATATCGGTGCTTGAGACACCTTCAGTTCGCTTGATTTGCTTGTATCTTCCAGCCTTCTTTGCTAATGCATAAGCATCAGTTCCATCAGGTAGAAGACAAGGATCATCTCCATGTATAATGTAATCAATGTTGTATTTATTGAAGAGGATATTCATAAATTCTTCTGTAATCTCATAGGGTGCATTGGGAATGACCTCGTCCACCCACTTCAATCCACTAACAAGTGTCAACCTAGAAAGCAAATACATACAGACACGCATACAAAAATGTTAAGTTCGAATAGGAGATTGAGAGCTTGAACATTTATCAAACATCAGTACAATTTACAGTTATGATTAAAATAAGATAGGTTAGGTAATATCTAATTTTAATTTGCGAGTAAGTCCGAAGTTGATCCACTGAGGCATTGGTAAAGGCAACATTCATCAATAGCATGGTTGGGCATTGACGCAAAATGAATTCAGCAGATTTTTGTAGTATTGCATCAGAAAATTAGCAGAGAATCAGGACGTCTAGATAAATTCCACACAAAATCTCAGACTCGGAATTGGTTGAACAAGCTTTCCAGTTAAATTTGCAACATGCTTTGTGGGAAAATAATAGTGTCTTTCACAGGATAAGGAAACTAGCATCTGTAGTACCTCTCTTCCATCGAAAGCACAGGCGGACCCTTATTCGCCACAATCTCCTCATCACTGACAACTCCCACTATCAGTTGATCTCCCAACAACTTGGCCTGTCGCAAAGCATTTGCATGGCCGTAGTGCATGAGGTCAAAGCATCCATCCATGTACACTCTCACGGGCCTTTGTCGTTCCTTCTTCTTGGGGAGTTGATCCAAATATGGCCAGAAATATGGGGCAAAAGGAGCACCAATTCCTCCAAAATAGCCAGTAGATAAGCAAAGAATTGCTACAGTGAGCATAACTCCTCCGATTCCGAAGAACTGCGAATAGTATCCGCCATTCCAGAGCCTTGGTTGTTCTCAAATGCTAGCAAAGCCATGATCATTCTGAGGGGCAGATGTATTGCTTCTGAAAAAAGAAAAGTGAAGGGCCAAAATGAGACTCCAAAGTCAATGGATCCTCATGACTAATGATATATATACCCATATATATAGTGAAGGAAACGAAAAACATGTCATTACTCAGTGTCCAGACTATGGATAAGCGAATAGATAGCATTTGCAGCTTAGTTCTTTGTTATTAGGGCTGGATTAACAAGCTACTCGGCTCGTTAAGGCTCGGCTCGTTAAGACTCGTGATCGTTAAGGCTTGAATCGTTAAGCTCATTAAGGATAACGAGCTAAATACAAAGCTTGGCTCTGTTCATTATATGTTCGCGAGCGCTCGCGAGCAGCTCATTAAGAAATTACCCTAGGAATCAGGATACATCATGCCATCATGCATACAAAAATGCATAGGTCCAGTCGTTCACGAGTAGGAATACATACGCACATAAAATTAATTGAGCAAGCTAGCTTGTAATCATCAGAAACAAAGTAAGTGCTAACAAGCAAATGGAATTGGGACTACAGACGTAGCCATGTGACATGCTGCTATCGAGCTTAACGAGTAGCTCGTGAAACTCGCAAACTCGATTGTTTAGCTCGTTAGTGTTACCAAGCGAAAATTGCTGCTCAGCTCGATTCGTTAAGATAACGAGCCGAGCTCAAACGAGTCGAGCAGCCGAGCGTTTATTAAGCTAGACAAGCTTCGAGCTTTATGTCCAGCCCTATTTGTTATGCTTAGAATAAGGAAGTGGCTCGAAAGTAAGAGCTGTCTTTTTCAATAGTTTATGACAGTATTAAACGGGGGACGGACGCTTAGCTACGAAGTCATGTTGACGAAATCGTAACCACCCGATATTTCGGAAAGCTACAGTTTGGGGCCAAACAAAATAAAAATTGTTGAGAATCCGGAACAATCTTGTATTGCGTTCTTTAGAAGCTACTAGTAGCATGAGATATTTGTTGTCCCGAAGAAATACTACTCCTAGTATATACTTGTTAACGTCAATTGTTCACACGGCTGTGATACAACAGCTGCATAAAACAGGAACATGCTCGTACGACAATCTAGCGAAACAACAACAAAGAAAGTAGTGGAACCACAACATCGAAATCCTCGAATTGCCACAAAGAAAATCAAAGCGAGCGGCAGAACCAGAAAAGCAATAATCAGATTCCTGCTGCAAACAGCAAGCTCCAGCTTTGCGTTGCAGTCAACTGATAAACCAGAAAAAAAAAACAGAATCTAACAGAAAAAGCGAGGCACACGGTCCGTCCAACCAACCAACTATACTACGGAGTGCCAAAGAAGCAGGAGCGCTCGGCTCGAATAATCTCCCCCCACCCCAACAGTGAAATGCTACTCCCAGCGCCGCAACGCAACCAACAGGAAGTAATCAAATGCATCCGCCCCGCCCTGCGACGACCCGAGCCCAAAACTTGACACGGATTGATCGCGTAAGGTACCGATGAAGAAATACTACTACAGAACCAAAAGTCGGGGAAGGAAGAAAAATAAGCAACAACACCTAGATAGAATTTCCGCGAGATCCGCAGAGGGAGAAGGCGCGCGCACCGGAACAAGGGAGCAGGCGGCCGGTGGGGATGAGGCGGACGGCCGGCGTGGCTCCGCGGGGATCTCCGCCGCGGCGGGGCGGGGAGCTCGCGTGAAGAGAACCCGTCCGTCGTCCTTGGAGGCGTCGCGGAGGGGAGGGGAGGGGAGCGTGGCAGAAGAATCTCCCTCTCTCTCGGTGGTCTCGCTTGTCCGGGTCTGGTTTTTAGGGAAAGAAAGAAAGAGAGAGAGGAGAAGAGAACGCGCAAGCTGGCGTGTGGGGTTCCTTCCAGGTGGGCCCACCCACCTTCGTACCGAGGTTCGTTCGTGTCGTGCCTCGTTGCCGTCGACAAGAAAAGCAAGGAAATAGGAGATGCTCAAAAAAACAAAAACAAAAAAAAAAGGAAATAGGAATCTATCGGGCAGGAGGAGAACCGTCGTCCATGTGCTCGGCTACGGTCACATGTTTTTCTTTAAAAAAAAATTGAGGAATCGGTTTCTGATATTTGTAGCAACAAATGGGACAAAAGGATGTGACATGTCTTTTCTTCGTTTCCAGAATCATATTATCATGCCAAGCTATGGGACGGGAACACAACGTTGGGCCCTTTTAAAATCCAAGTGTAAACACAACATATTGCCAAGCTATGGGACGGGAACACAACGTTGGGCCCTTTAAATTTGCTGGATGACCGTCTCGTCTCGACGCCCAGCCACGGTGTCGTGTGCTGTTTCATGCTGCATGGCGACATCAGAGCATGTGCTCCTGCGAACAAAAAAATGTCTTGTTATGTACAGTAGGTAGTATACGTAGTAATATCTGGATCCATTATTTTTCGATAAAGATCTGGATCCATTATAAATCCTCAATATTTGAAGTACTTCCTCTCACACGTCTCCTCAAAGGTTTTCTCACATACGTACACATTTGGAGTCCCTTCTTAGTATCCGTGTGCTTACCATATTTCTACTTGGTATTCGTTCAAAAGAAAACCTTGGAATAAGTACTCACTCTATTCCCTTGCGTACGATGTATTACGTCTGTTAAGACGGGTATGAAGAATTACTGTTGTTAATCTATATCTTTTATAAAGCAAAACCCCACAAAGTTCATTTATGATTTTTCTATCTCTACATGCAATCTATCCACATCATCCAATCTCCTAACCAATCATTTATCCATGTCATCTCCACTAATATTTATTGATATCTACATGTCAATTCCGCATCATCCGTCTTTTTAATCATTTACACGCTAATATTTTTTAATACACACATATTTCGTGTTGAATAAATCTAGTATATGTGACTATGATAAATTGATTTTTTTTATTTTCCTTTAGACATTTTATGTACGCAATATAATTTCTTAAAGGATCCCACTGCAACGCGCGGGGTATATGTTCTAGTATATATATATAAGGCTTATATGACATGAAGTTTGCATCACAGGATTAGTTTTGAAAGTACTGACAATTAGCTGAAAGGGTCAACCGCGCTTTGGGAAGAAAGCACACGCCTGGCATATACAGTAGCAAATTCGATTTCATTTCTCAACTATTCATATATCTGAGTACACAGGCTCCATGGGCTATGGCCTGGGATTTGGTATCACCATCCTTCGTTGAGTACTGTAGCTAAACTAACACGGTTCAGCACGTTTTTTTTACTGTACTACTGAGGTGGTCCCGGGGCATGGCTCAAACCCAGCTACGCTACTGTCTGAGTATATAAGGCTCGTGTTAAACAACAAGATACACTAGGACTAGATCAATCACGATAGATGCTTTTAGGGTTTCCCCTTGCCATGTGAATAAGAGAGAGAGAGAGAGAGAGAGAGAGGGGGGGGAACCGGAGGGTCTACCTTCTCCTTGGGACGAGCTCGAGGAGCCAGCCATGACGGTGTGGTGGCGCCGTCGGTGAGGCGAGTGGGAAGGGTGGTGGCGAAGGAGCTTCCCGTGAGCACTGTGCTAGACCTAGATCGGTAGGTTGTCTGGTGGGGTGTTCGGTACACGATCAACCTCTTAATCCGTGCTACCGCCCCCCCCCCCCCCCCCCCCCACCACCACCTCTCTTTATAGCGCAGGTCACAGGGGCCCTTCAACCGTTTCGGTTGGACGCCCCCGATCAGGGCGTAGATCATGGGTCCGGTGGACCGTTGGGTCCAAACGGTTGGAGATCAACCTAACAGCTCGTTCCAAAAAGAATGGTGGAGCTCCTGCGACGCCCTTCCACGGCCCCTGCCGCCGCCCGCGCGACCGCTCCGGCCGTCCAAGACTCCCAGGTCCGCTCCCCCACCTCTCACTCGACCTCGTCGCCTCTCCTACCGCCCCGATTCGACTCGCCTGTTGCGGTTTATGGGGACGGACTGCGATTTGGATCCTTCCCAGATCCATTTTCGCCGGTGCGCCGCCCCCTGAGCTCGTCTCCCTCCATGGTGCCTGAGACGCCCCCAAGCTAGTTGCAGCCCGCCGCGACATGTGCGCCAGCCCCCGCGGCTGGCATCTTCACCGACTGGATTGCGGGGTAGCTGCAGCCCGCCGCGATGCGTGCGCCCGCCCCCGCGGCTGGCATCTTCATCGACTGGACTGCGGGGCAGCTACAGCCCGCCGCGTCCTTCGTGGACTGGTCTGCTTTGCCGGGGCAGGCGGCCCCGGCTTCGAAGCTTCTCGCCTCCGACGCGGCGCCCCAGCTCGCGTCAAGTGGGGATGATTGGCACCTTGTTCGTCCCCAGCACTGGTGGCGCCAGACAGGAGCCCTCGTTCAGACAGGCGCAGCAGCGCTCAAGAGGAGCTCCACGACGGCCTAACCTCCCAGCCTTCATCACCAGGGAGAAGAGAGGTGCGCATTCGGTCCACAGGCGCAGAGAGTGCTTTCCGCTGCTTCTCCGTCGGCCACATTGCTAGGTTCTGCAGAAACCCAATTCGATGCCGCTACTGCCGCTACCAGGGACACATTGAGGGGCATTGTCGTCGTCGCCGTCGGGACCTGGCCAACGCGAGCCGCCATCGCCAACAATTTCCACCTCCACCTCCTTCGAGACAACACTCCTCTCCTTCCACGCCACCGGAGAGCCAGCTCCCACCGCCACCCGCCGCTTCCTCGTCCGCCGCATCCACCTCCTGAGATGGCTGATGCTTTTCTGTGCCAGGTGGTGCCTGTTAGCACTAAGCCATGTCGTGCGCGTGGCGGGTACGTGCGTGTGTGCGTGCGTGTGTGTTAGCTGTTAGCGAGTTAGGAGGAAGTGGCCATGGTAGCATGCATTAGCTGGCCGCGTCGTTCGTGTTAGTGCGCGAACGTGGGCGCGAGCTGGGGTGTGGAGACCATGGTGAGTGGAGTGCGTGTGTGCGCGGTGAGGCGGCGTGGGTGCGCGCTCGTCTATAAGAACCCCCCTCCTGTGTGCTTGTTGCAGTGAATCGAGTTGGAACTCGACAGTAAAAGAAAGGCGTCTGTGCGCTGAAAAAATCAGAGTTGCCTCATGTGCTTCTTCTTCCTCCTCCGTGAGTGAGAGCTGAGGGAGAGATTGCGAGCAGGGATAGGTTTGGCAACGAGATTTGGTATCAGAGCCTCGTCGACCCGAGGCGCGATTGTGGCGCGCGGTCTGTCCGTGGCGAGCGTGATGTGACGCCGTGCGTGCGACGAGCGTGGGCACTGCGTGGTGGTGCAGCGGCCGCGGCGGCGCGGCGAGGAGGCCGCGGAGGCACGGCGGCATGGAGATGTTGCGCGGATGCGGAGGCCGCAGCGGCGCGGTGCGACGGCCGAGGAGCGGCGACCGTGGAGGCGCAGCTGCGCGTACGAGCGTGCGCGTGGTTGACTTCGGGAGGAGGCGTATGTCGCCGTTGTGCTCGAGTCCGTGCTCGAGCTCGGCTACATCCTTCCGGCGTTTGTCGCTGGAGGCTGCTCGACGTGTGTCGCCGGAGCCGGAGAAGACGGCAACAACGGAGGCGCAGCGTCGGAGCGGTGGCGGCTACGTCGAGGACGAGCCGGCGCTGTACTAGGCATGGCTTAGGGGGAGATTGTTAGCACTAAGCCATGTCGTGCGCGTGGCGGGTGCGTGCGTGTGTGCGTGCGTGTGTGTTAGTTGTTAGCGAGTTAGGAGGAAGTGGCCATGGTAGCATGCAGTAGCTGGCCGCGTCGTTCGTGTTCGTGCGCGAACGTGGGCGCGAGCTGGGGTGTGGAGATCATGGTGAGTGGAGTGGTGTGTGCGCGGCGAGGCGGCGGGGTGCGCGCTCGTCTCTAAGAACCACCCCTCCTGTGTGCTTGTTGTAGCGAATCGAGTTGGAACTCGACAGTAAAAGAAAGGCGTATGTGCGCCGGCGTTAGTGCGCTGAAAAAATTAGAGTTGCCTCCTGTGATTCTTCCTCTCCGTGAGTGAGAGCTGAGAGAGAGATTGCGAGCAGGCTAGGTTTGGCAATGACAATGACGCGCGACAGACAAGACGGTGATCGCCACAGGCCGCGACGGCGAATGGCGCTGGCGTCGGGTTGGCCTCGAGAGCTCCCGTGGCCATTCACGCTCTGTTGACACGGGGTGCAGGGGTGATTACCGCCAACAACGGCATGGCGCCGATCGGCGCGACGATCACCGAGACAGGCACAGGGTCGTGCTCCTAGTCCTCGACCACCACAAGATCGATCCAAAGTTGGTGCAGCGCTCAAGGACGGCTCCGTCATCCCCGCCTCAGGTCATCGCCGTCGGGGAAACTCGCCCACTCCCTCTCGCCGTTCCAGCAAGGCTCCCAAGCGTGGCCGCTCTCCATGCCGCGCCTTCGCACTAGACTCGACGTCTTGCCTCCATCGCCTTCCTGGACACGACGGCCCCGCCATCCTAGCGCCGACGCAACCAAGATGCGCGCCGGGCTCCAGCGCCTCTCCGTTGCGCAATTCCACGCCACGCTCGGCGACCAGGATCCTCTCGTGCACAAAGTGCTGGACTTCCACCCCGCCACTGCGTCGGCCACCCCCTCCTCCCCATGTGCTTTCAGTACGCCGTGTGGGGACCTCGGCACACCTGCTTCCACTCCAGTCCACGGCCTTGGAGGATCGCCGGCCCGAACACCTACTGACGGCGACCTGCCAGACCCTGACGATGGACTCTTTACCCTGCGCCGCTCACCTTTGCTTCCCCTACCTCCGACCATCTCGACCCGACCTCCCCCGCCCGCAGCGCGCCGCAAGACTCTGGCGGGGCATCTCAGGTTTCAACCTGCAGCGTTCCAACGCTCGCTTAATGGCGAAGGGGGCCGCGCGCTTCGATGGCGAAACTTGCTGAACAACTGCTGTGCAAGCGCTTGGGCACTCTAAATAAGGGTGAGCAACTAACTGAAACTGCCATCAACAAGTTCGCGGAGATGTTCCATGGAAAATTGCCGCCGATAGCTGTCGCGGCACTTCGTGCGCTTTTCCGCCTGGACTTGACCTCGCAACGGCGGTCGAGGAAGCTCTACTTGCTCACGGCGGCGCGGCAGGGCTCGAGCACGCCGAAGATGAAACGACAATGGCTAGGGATGACGCCGAGCGGGCGAGGTGGCGGTTCCAGCGGCTGACAGCCCTGGCGTGCAGCAGACGCAGATCGCCTGATGCCGCACTCCATCTGCCAGATTTGGGTCTGCTTGGTTTTTCCATGGATGAACACGCCATCAATATTGCTAGCTGGAACATTCCGCGGACAGAACGATCCTGACCGCCGTGCTACGGTCCTTGAGACTATATCCGACACATCTTGCCACATCGTTTGCCTCCAAGAAACTAAATTAGAGCTTGTTGACTCCTTCATCGCGGCATCAATTGGAGGCCTGCGCTTCCAAGGATTTGCCCAACGACCGGCAGTTGGTACCCGGGGTGGAATCCTAATCCTTTGGGATCAAGAGGTGGTCGATCTCTCCGATATAGACGTCAGAACTTACTCGCTCTCAGCCACGGTTACTTCAAAACGAGACGACGATACTTTCAAGATCACAGTGGTGTATGGACATATGGCCTATAACTTAAAAGATGACTTCTTCAACGAGCTTGTGGCCCTAAAACCGCCCGCCGGGACAAAGTGGCTTGCCCTCGGAGACTTCAACCAAATTTACCGAGCGCGAGAGAAGAACAACCTCAACATCGATAGAGGGCGTCTTACTAGGTTCCGAGATGCTCTTCACTCTTGCGACCTCAAAGAGATCAAGATTCAAAATCGGAAATTCACTTGGTCAAATGAGCGCAATGTCCCCACGATGACGAAAATCGACGCCTTCTTTTGCAATGCGGATTGGGACACTTCTCACGACAACCACATCCTCCAAACTCTCTCCTCCTCGCTCTCCGACCACTGCCCGCTCCTACTCGCTCACTGCCATGGCCCTCCAAAACCGAACTCTTTTAGGTTCGAGGTTTTTTGGGTGACCATGCCGGGCTTCCATGATGTGGTCCAAAAGGCATGGGCTGAGCCCTCTACTCACACGGACCCGTATCACATCCTACACAGCAAACTCAACCTCACCGGCAAGCGCCTCAAGCAATGGAGCAGAAGCCTCTTCTCAAACCAGAAAATTCAACTTCACATGGCCCTCAACGTGATTCTGCACCTTGACATGGCAATGGAAAGTAGACAACTCTCTCCGGAGGAGAGAGATATCCGTTCAAGGCTCAAGAGAAGGGTCATTGCCTTAGCGGCCCTTGAGGGGGCTAGAAAGAAGCAAAGGGCGAGAATCAACAACCTTCGGGATGGGGACGCAAATACCAAATTCTTTCATCGGAAGGTCAACTCATGGAGGAGGAAAAAACTTCATCTACAAGCTCCGGCACAACCATGGGTGGGTCACTTCGCATGAGGAGAAACAACAAGTCGCCCAATCCTACTTCTCCACTACCCTTGGCCGGCTGAACCAAGCACCCTCTAATTCAATTGGGAATCTTTGGCCCTTCCTTCTCACAACCTCATAGGCCTTGATGATCCGTTTTTAGAAGAGGAGGTTAAAGAGGCCATTTGAGACATGCCTCCGACAAAGCCCCGGGACCGGATGGATTCAACTGGAAAATTCTACAAGTCTTGTTGGGAGATCATCAAATTTGACGTCTTGGCGGTCATTCAAAGTTTCTCCACCCTCCATACAAGAAACCTACATTGGCTCAATTCGACAAACATTGTTCTCATTCCGAAGAAAGAGGGGGCGGAGGAAATAACCGACTATAGGCCTATTAGTCTCATCCATGGTGTCTCCAAGATTGTGGCCAAAATCCTTTCAAGAAGATTGGCAACTCATGTGAATGACATCGTATCGCAAGCTCAAAGTGCATTCATCAAGAAGAGGAGTATCCACGATAATTTCATGTTCGTGCGTAACTATGCGAGGTGGCTACATCGAAGGAAAAAAGCAACCCTCCTCTTCAAGCTTGATATTAGGAAGGGTTTTGATCATGTGAGATGGGACTACATCCTCGAACTTCTACAACAACTTGGGTTCCCACCACGTTTTCGCGATTGGTTGGCGGCTATCTTCTCTACATCCTCATCGAGAGTTCTACTCAACGGCATCCCGGGAGGCCCAATTGTCCATGGGCGTGGCTTGAGGCAAGGGGACCCGCTATCCCCTTTGCTTTTTGATATTGTCATAGACCCGCTACAGCGAATTCTCCAATTGGCTACCGACCAGGCCTCCTTCACCCGCTTCCCGGTAAGGGGGTTCGGTTTAGGACCTCCCTATACGTCGACGACGCCGCCATCTTCTTGGCCCCCATCAAAGAGGACATCTCAACTCTTGCCCGCATCCTAAATAACTTCGGAGCCGTCACGGGGATCATGACAAACTTCGAAAAAAGCATTGTTGCCCCCATCCGTTGTGACAACATGGATCTTGGAGCCATTCTACATGATTTACCGGCGACTACCACAACTTTCCCATTAAAATACCTTGGTCTACCCCTTGCGGTTAAGAGATTGAGTAGGATCCACTTTCAATACCTTGAAGACAAGGCGGCCGGATGCCTTGTTCCGTAGAGAGGAAAAATACTACAACATGGCGGGAAGGAAGGATCTTGTCAAATCGGTTCTCACGTCTCAAGCAATCTACCCCCTCACAGCCCTTGACGTTCCCGAGCCTCTAAAAGCTGTTCAAAAAATTATTCAAGGTTTCTTTTGGGCTCGAACCGAAAACACCTCCGGTGGGAAGTGCAAAGTTAATTGGACGGCGGTTTGTCGCCCCACCTCTCTTGGAGGCCTTGGCATCCTCAACATGGACAAATTTGGAAGGGCCTTGCGGCTCCGATGGCCTTGGCTTGCTTGGACGTCACCGGAAAAACCATGGGTGGGTATGGAGAACCCATGCAATGACGAGGACATGGCACTCTTCTATGGGTTGACTAGAGTTACCATTGGGACGGAAACTTTGCATGCTTTTGGAATGCCCCATGGGTGGACGGTAACAGCCCCAGATGCATCACTCCATCGATCTATGCCCTCTCCAAGAGAAAGAATTGGAGTGTTCGGGAGGCGCTCACCGACGACGCTTGGATCCGCCAAATTGACATCTCGGAGGGCCTATCCACACAAAACTTGCAAGAATTCACCAATCTTTGGGAGCACACCTCGCAGCTCACTCTTGTCGACGACGTCTCGGACTCCATCATATGGAAACTAACCACCGACGGAACCTACTCGTGCTCCTCGGCTTACAATGCCCAATTCGCCGGCACTATCCAAAATCTTGCATGGACTCCGTTGTTTGGAAGATGTGGGCGCCCCCCAAGTGCAAACTTTTCTCGTGGCTCATTATACAAAACCGTGTTTGGACGGCGGATCGACTTGAGAGGCGCGGATGGCCTAATGGAAGAGTTTGCCCCCTTTGTCGTTGCCAAGACGAGATGGCATGTCACCTACTCTTCAAATGCCGCTACTCCCTCCGTATTTCGAACATGGTTAAAGATTGGACTGAACTTCAAGACTTTGATACCTCTTCTTGGAACTATTTTGAGGCGGTGGAAGAATGGTGGACCTCAATCGTTCTCGCCCACGATAGCCGTCGGAAAGCCATGGCCTCCCTTGTCATGCTGGTAACTTGGGAAATTTGGAACGAGCGCAACGCTATGACCTTCAAACATGTGAGCACGATGCCAACCATCATATTCTCAAAAGTCAAGATGGAAGCTAGAAATTGGGTGCTGGCGGGAGCCAAGCACTTGGGTCACCTAATTCCGGGAGAGTAGGCGTGTGTTGGAGGTGGTTCCTCCTTTGTGTGTGTAACCAAAACATTGTTACCTAAACTTCTCCTTACTTAATGAATCAAGGCAAATCTTTTGCCTTTCTTTAAAAAAAAAACTGTCTGAGTATGTCTTTTCGCCATCTCAAAGAAAATGTGTCCTTTCTCCTTCCTCTTCCTCCTCTCCTTCATGACCATGGGATTTGGAGGGAGGCGGAGGGCTGGTTCAGGCTGGGTGCGACTTCATCCGGCGCCTTCCGGCCGGATCCGTCGTGTGCAGTGGAGGCTCAGTCCAATCGGGATCTGGTGGTGGGGGTGCTCATGGAAGACGCGGTGTTCTTGCTGGTGGCCCCCAAGTGCTCTGTCCAGGATGAGGGCATGCTCTCACCGTGGCGGAGAAACGGCGGCTCCGTCTGCTGGTACTTCCCTCCCGTCACTTGCAACTTCTTCTTCAGTGATGAAGAGCTCAACGCCATTGTGCCAACAGAATTGGTGAATCTTTTTTTGTTGATGGGCTGGTTAGAGAACAAGCTTCACTTTCAGTCTACTAATTTACCGGTCCTGAAGTTCCAGTTCCTGCTGGTTATACATGGTAATATCAATTTTGTTTGGAGAAGCGGTGATACTAAACTTCATAAGCAGATTATTTGTTGTCTTCGCATGAGTGCTAGCTGGATTGAAGATGATGAGGCAAGTATTGAAAATTGTCATATGACCTTAATGCAACTCAATGGCTGCACTATATACGTATCTAGTTGGTGTTGCTATTCCTCCCTGCATGTTGATGAGAAGGAGTTGAACTATCATAGTCTTTGCCGCGTTATAATTGCAAATTGCTTTGAAGATGCTACTCATGAGAATGTTAGAACTTTTCCATTCGGGTTGTTCCACCGATGGCGGGTGAGAGCGCCATTGTTGCTGGTCCTCAGATTTAATGGAAAAGGCGTTGTGATGCTGAGCTCGGTAAAGCTGATAAGAAATCTACATCTCGGATCGTTTCAACCTCAAGTGCATATGCCAATCAGATCGCCGGGAGAGCCGCTGGGATACTATTGGCGAGCACATCTTATGAGGCCTCTTGATGACTATAGTTGTGGTTGCGCGTCGGAGTTCTCGCCTGATCCGCCATCAGGCTCCTTCTGTAGCCATCCTCATTCTCTTTGTGTGGTTTCTTTGAACCCTTTCAATGTGTGCGGCAGAGCACTTATCTTACAAGCTCTGTTTGGAGCTACTATGTAACTTGTACCTGGGTTTTAATGTAATATATTTTTCTTTGTTCAAAAAACAAAAAGTGTCCTTTCAAGTCTTTCTTCTTGAAACCAAATACGATATGTCAAATTTCTTCTCGAAACAAAATACTTTGTCAAATTCTTGATCTTCCACCAAGCAATGATATGGAAAGAGTATCTGCAACCAAAGATTATTGCTGCATAATATATTCTCTCTCAAAGCTGAAACAAATAACAGACGAAGAGGAGGAAATGCATCTCTCACAACGCACGTGAAAAAGAAAACGAATTTGTTCGTAGAGATAGTGACGCCCAGCCGTTTCAAATTTATTTTAGCGGCCAAGACGTTGTGACGTGGATTGGCCATCCGCGTCAGCATAAACATTTACAAAAGGAGCACGTGCCCAGCAACTGGAATATGATAAAGGAGACCAAGCAAAATCAATTTCGTCCAGACCCATAGTGTCGACACAAAGAATCGAACAGCAAAAATCACGAATTTTTCGAGTGCACTAGATGCAGGAGAACAAAAGGAATAATACAAGACATTCCTGTGACACTTAAAAAAAATGAATTAGCTGTAACAAAACATCCAGTTCCGGCCAACAATACAAACAACCCAAACATTTCATGGGGGGTGAATCAATCCATCAGTCACCATCACGATGTGTACTCAAACGGCTGGGGCGGCTGGGGCTCCTCCTCGACGGCCATTCCAGGCTGTTGGCTCGCAGCTGCCACTGTGCCGCTGGCATTTGTTGCCACTGTCGAGGGGGTGTCGGCGAGGACTAGTTCCTCTTCATCGTGTGGCCTGAGGTCCCGCAGGAGGACGAACCCAGAGGGGGCGACCTTCACGGGTTCGTATCGGCTGCCCTCCAGGAACTTTATGAACTTCTCCTGAGCTGGGAGAACCCTGGCTGGGTTTGCCAGGACCTGGAACGTCGGTTCTGGTTCAGGCGCCTTCTTCTCCACAGCAGCGCCATCAACCTGAGTTCATCAGCGAGCAATGAGTTACATTTTTATGCAAAACAACAAGAATCCATTATCAAGCAGAGGTACAGAATGGAAACTGGAAAGGACACTGCTGGCAACATTTACCTGCATGGAAGTAGACGCGTCTTCACTGGCCGGCGCCTCTGCCTTTCCCTCAGCTGCCTCGGCCTTCTCCTGGGCTTTGCTTTCCGCGTCCTTCTTTGCCCTAGATTTTGCCTTGGCATAGGTTGACAAAATGGCTGTCGGCAGCTTAATTGCTGCAGTTGCAGTTTGCTGAGTTGTTGGCTTGGGGTAATCAAAGAGTGATGGTTTAGCGTTGGACAGAAACTCAAGCTTAGGCATTTGCAGATCACGGTTGAGGCCAATGATAGCTGTTGGGGAGAAGGCCAAGCTGATGAAATAGGTGAGCGGGTACCAGTACCAGAACTGGGTGAAAACAGCCAGGCCAACAACAGCAGTGAGCTTATCATGCTTTGATCTCGACTTAAGCTTGATGGTGACATTCCTACCACCAGCATCGAGGATGCCAGAAGCCAGTATGGCACCCATCTTACTCATGGTGTCCTCATGCTTGTCAAGAATGATTTTTTCCAACTGACGCCTGAATGCTCCAACACGAGGGTCATAGGATTCGTTCGTCTGGATCATGACCATTGCCATTGCAATGAGGGCGCCCTGGCGCACAAAGTCAACAACATCAGAAGTAAGAGGCTCCAGCAAGGAGATGGCATCATTTAACCCTGTTCCTGCACAGGAGATGCCGACTGCTAGAGCTGCACCATAGCGGACATGTGGATTGTATGATTCAGAGAGCAGGGACACAATTCTGGGAGTCTGCAGTCCAGATAGTAGACATGTCAGATGTTGACCAAGCACCTTCCAGATTTGTTTCAAGACATTTAACAAACCAAAAAACATCAATAAGGTGAAACTAACCTGTTCAGGCTCATTGTACAGGACAAAGCCAAGGGCCAATACTGCGGTCCTCCGCACATCGTCGTTCACATCCGACACAGCAAAATGCAAGAGCTGGTGGATAGCTTTGTTATTTGCAGTTCCCCTGTATGCTAGAGCCAATGCATACATACCACCATAACGAAGTATGGGATCTTGATCTCTAGTCATTTGTTCAATCAAAGTATCAGCTTCCTCCTCCCTGCCATACACTGTCAATGCAATTCCAAGTGCCAAGCCCCTGGAGAGAGAGGGAAAGTGTATCAGAACAAAAACATTTCTATCATCTCAGGAAAAGAAATTTCATGCAAGTAAAAAGTTATTTCTCAAAATGGTACCTATTGGCTATTGCAACAACAAAGTATATTACCTAATGATCTTCTCATGTTGTGTATCATGTGCATAGGCAAGCATCTCTCCGGCCTTCTCAGTGGCCGTTCCAACCATAAGCAAGCCCAGGCCAATACCAGCTGCCTCACTAGCCACAGCACTGTCTGTGTAGAGAACATTCTTTATGTCCTCGAATACTTCCTCATCAGCTGTACCTAAAGCTGCAAGCCCAAGTCCTAAACAGGCACCATGCTGGACAACCTGCATAATATGGTTTGAATTTAGATATAAACTAGGAAGTGGCCCGCAAAAAAACTTGTAAGTGAAAGAGTTATTACAGAAGAAAAAATAAACAATGGCCTGAAATAATACCTCAGAACTAGTATTGCGAAGGCTCTCGCGAAGAAATTGTGTGATTCCTTCTCCATGGTTGGCATGAATCAAACCCAGAGCATAGAGGGCACCACCTTCTGAGTATGGACTGCCACCGCCTACAGCACCGCCCTGAGGCAGATACGGGGCCATCAAAGCTCGGCCTTGCTGAAGGTGACCTCTATGAATAACACCTAGCCCAGCAGTGGCGCTGAACTTAGCCCAATTGGTTGCCCTACTTAACCATTCCTGGAATGCGAATACAATAAGAATACCAACAAGGTAACATATGAAAATATGAAAGATAGATGCAATTGGCATCAACAAACATGAGTGTAAAAATTATACCAAGTTTTCTCTCAGGAAGGTATCCACTGTTGTTCCTGCATGCATGATTGCATTGGAACATATGGTTGCACTATGGCAAACACTGTTCCTCATTTCCAAAGCCTGCTTTATAGTCTTCAAAATCAAAAGATCAGACCTGTTGAAGTGAATAACCAAATTAATAAGATATAGAACTTAAATACATGATCAGTTGCTGTAATAGTTAGTATCACTTTACCTATTATGGCTATATAAAACTGTAATGTCAGCTTAATAGATGTCTCCCCTGACAATATCCCCTTAATTTTTGTCAACCTATCAGCACGTGCTTCTTCAATTGGATCCACAATCTGAGGACTTCCATTTGATGTGGCAACATCGTCTCCCATCTGGATATCGCCAGATGGTTCTGTAGCAGCATTACCAGTTTGACCACCTGGTAAAGCCGAGTTACGAATACTCAATGTGTCAAGGTGATTCCGCACATTCAGGAGAAAGGCCTGATTTTCATTTTCAACAAGATCAAAAGCAATTTGGAATGCAACGAGAGTATCATCCTGTAGATCAAACACAAGGATTTACATCAAAACTGAGTTAATTAGGCATTGATGACGCAGATCAAGGTAAAGGCTTTGTAAAACAAATACAGCAGTGCATACCGTGCCTTCAGAGAACAGTGTGTACAAGATATTTGCAACAGTCTCAGGCTCATCCAGAAACATAAGACACTGGCAAATGCTTAAATAATCCGGATCTGACAATGTCTGGTAAATTTTTACAAGACAACGAAGAATCTGGAAAGATGAAAACATAAGTTTGGGTCACTATGATATTCTAAAAAAAATGTACAGTACTTGTACCTACGAATTAAGCAGGATTCATAATCCAAATTTGTCACATCATGCCCTTACCTCACATCGATATTCACGATGGCCGACATATTGATGAGATAGATTTATGCAGTAAGAAAGAGCTCCATGAAGATTGTCACATCGAGTGATTGCTTCCTCCAATTTATCAAGTCGCCTGCATTCAACGGCCATACCCATAGCCTGTTGATATTTGCCATCGAGAATACACCTGAAAAAAAGCATTTGAGATATTAAGATTAGCACTGCATTTGTTAGAAACTTAGAAAGCGAACGATAAGGAGGATACTATCATACTTGTCTAGCATTCTCTCCACAATGACTTCCAATCTTGGATCCATCATTTCTTCCTCCTCTGAAGCTTTGGAAGCCTTAGACCTGATGCTGGCATATTCATCTAATGCTCTTGCTGAAGACCGAAATGAGAAAATTATGATGTGAACATGCTATATTTTAAACAATGGAAACCAGAAACTGATCAGAAATTATTCCGCACCTAAAAGTGTATTAGCATAATCAGAATCCTCTGAGACATCAAATAGGGGTCCAGCGCCAAGTGCATATGACAGAGAATCATTTAGCTCGCCCAAGTAGTAAAACACCTTAGAAACAACTAATGCTGCAAGCTGCCTTTGGTCGAATTCCTCATCTTCATACAAACTTTCACTACACAACAACAATTATAAGACATAAGTTACTGAAACACAAGCACAAAGCAAAGCATTCATAGAGTAATCATACTTATACTGACTGTTCAAGTTTCTTTTTTACAATAAGTAACCAAGATTAAGGGAAAGAATCATTATGATGCTCTGCCATGCATATCAAATTATCAATCACAATGGACAAAACATTATTCATCTAGAATGAAGATAATTGTCAGGACGTAAATAACAACTACTAACAAATTCACATAAAAATCCCTTCACCAATGTAATTAGATATCACACTGAACTTTGAACAAAGACAAACCAACAGTGAGTGCTCAGGATTAAACGACATAAGCCCCACCTAAAACAGTCAACACTGCAATCTAACGTTTGAACGGTTTGATTCTGCATATTTTCTTCAAGTGCATCCCTAGAACAAATCAAACAAATCTATACATACTACGCACAGCTAGGTTCACTCCTACTATTGGAATTCTAGTTCAACAGCTTCCCTTCACCAAGAGCGTTAGTAGATCCGAGCATATATCTCAACTAGTTCGGAAGTTGGCACTTTTTTGCCACCACGGCACCCACCAATTCAAGCACACATGAGTTCCAACAATTATAAAGTTGCAAATTTGCTCTCCAAATTCTAGGATTTCGGCTATGAACGTCACAAACCACACACTGAGACCTTCAAAATATCCACCCTACGGATCAAACCTAGGGTTTGCTCCAACAAGAGCCAGATCGAACAGAACAACACCACCTCGACCAAAACAGATGAGCTAAGCCAGAGGGACCGCGGGGGGAGGGGTAGAGAGAGAAGCGCGTGGGGTAGACGGGAGCGGAAGGGGGGCTCACATGGCGGGGACGCTGGTGGAGATCTCGGGCCAGAAGACGTGGACGAGGGAGTTGAGGTTGGAGAGCGCGTGCAGCTTGAGCTCGGCCGCCGGCTCCTGCAGCATCGCCAGCAGCCCGCTGGCCGAGCTCACCATCACCGCCGCCGCCGCCATCGCGTGCTCGCTCGACTCCGCCCGCCTACCGCGAGTTCGATTTCGCCGCCGGGTCTGCGCGTATCTGGTTCGTCGGTTCGTCCGTCGGGTTTTTCCTCTGCTCTCGATTCGCTTTGCTTGGAGGGGAAGAAGATCGGGCGGGTACGGCTGCGAATATATGGACTTGGAGAGGGGCAAACCGCGATATCTCTCCACTCTGTACGTAGCCGAGTAGGATACCCTGTATTTCCCGGCCAATTGCGTTTTTCTCCTTTTCGATTCGAGTTGGGGCGTATATTTCCAGAAACGGATTGGTTGAGCACATATACCGCTCGGATTTTCATTTTCACATGGATGTATTATTTATAAAAAAATAATGTAAAAAAGATTATTTATCTTTTTTCTATTTTCAGAACATTGGCGCGAACAGCGAACTCCGCGCATACGGCTCAGATCATGCGTTCAGTTTTGCGAGTGGATGGCATGGGCATCATACAAGTCAACTTCTTCTGACTCTTTTAATTGTCAATCATCTTCTCCAACCGCATCTTTTCCGCCACATCCCGCCTTAGTTGTCCTCGCCACGCGAGCAACCCGGCTTCGCCATCGCGCTCTCTCGGCATCCTCGATTTCCGACGCGGAGACTCATGTCCCGTCTCCCTGACTTGCGTGGGAGCGTTGTCCCGACATCACCATCTCGGTCCTCCTCAATCACTACAAACTACTCCTATCTGTCGGGCAGGTCCATCCCACTACGGTCATCCTCTGCCTCTACCACAAGATACTCGGGCTCTAGCGGTCTCCATCTTGTCCACTACCCCTTCTCGGAAACCCCTCCTCTGATCTTCTCCTCACCTAAGCTGGTGCTGAAAGCCATGGAGGTAAAGCTAAACGACAAGGAGAAGGATGACCGCGACTAACAATATGGGGTCGAGATCAAGGTGTGGAGGCTGGCGGGGTGAAAGGAACCGACGTGTAACGTTGTGCTTACTGCGGGACTGCGTCGACACCCGAGTGGACCGGGAGGTAGAGGTCCACGACCGCGTCGAGTATGTAGGGATTTGGCAGGTGGTTTCCCTAATGAGCACCTGGGCTTGGCGCATAGCTGATAGCCTGGTGCGTTCTTCTCCAAACTGCTATTATTGGCGAGGGTGGAGGCGGCAATGAGATTAACGATTGACGTCACATAGAAAGTCTTCTAACCAGCAGTACTTTGGAGTAAAAAAGAAGCCATCCCAAGATTGACATATGGTTCATGCATGAGTTCTTTGATTCACTAGTTTTTTTATAAAGGGAATATATTAATATCATGAAGATATCAGTTACACCCGGCCTTTGCACCAACAAGACTGAAAGGACACGGATGTCGCCTAGAGTGGGGGTGAATAGGCGATTTAAAATTATTACGGTTAAGGCTTGAATAAATGCGGAATAAAACTAACGTTTAATTTATCAAGCCAAAACCTAAACTAGCTAGGTTCACCTATGTGCACCAACAACTTATGCTAAGCAATATAATCAACTAGGTGATAGCAAGGTATATGACTTTAATCTCAATGTCTATCACAAAGTAAATAGCATAAGTAAGAAGCTCGGGTATAGAAATACCGAGGCACTTGGAGACGATGATTTATCCCGAAGTTCACTTCCCAATGGAAGCTAGTCTCCGTTGGAGCGGCGCAGTGTTCACCAATGTGAAACACCGAGTAGCCTTGATATGGCACACCGTATCTCCGTTGTGTCTTACCACCAATGTGGCGAGGCACTTGTCACTATGTTGCCGTTGAGGTTGACAACTAGAACCTTTACAAGGGTGAAGCCCACTCCACAAGTTGGAGGGTCTTCACCAAATGCACCAATCCACCAAGACTCGATGCCCAAGGCCGAGGTACACACCACAACTCAATTGGTGGCTCCCGGCAATGTCTTCGTAGCTACCAAAGCTCCGAAGCTAACAAGGTTGAGCCACACTCCACAATTGGAGGCTCCCAACAAATCCCGTGAGCCACCAAGACTCCGAGAAAACAACAACCATCTAGGGTACCAACGTGCCCTAGAGGAACAATATCTAGGGCACCAAAGTACCCAAGAGTAACAAGCTTCTCAACTTCACTTTCCACGAATCACCGTGGAGAACTCAAACCGATGCAACTAATGCAATGGCAAGAACACACTAAGTGATCAAGTTCTTCCAACCCGAATCCAACCAAAGCAACTAATGCTCGGGAGGGATTAGAGAGGAAGAACAAAGGAGAAACACAAAGAAACTCCAAAGATCTAGATCCAAAGTGTTCCCCTCACTTAGAGGAGAAATCAACCGGTGGAAACAAGGATCTAGATCTCCTCTCTCTTTTTCCTCAAAAGGTAGCAAGAACTATCGGAGAGATTGAGAGAAAGCCAAGCTTGAGAAGGTCAACAATGGAGGGAGAAAATAGCTCAAGAGGTTGGCAAAAAGTTCGGGTTTATTTTGGGGAAGAAACCCCTTAAATAGGAGGCTCCAAAAGGAGCCATTAGGAGAAAAGAAAAAGAAAAGGGGAGGCAGCACACAGCCCAGCCATCGGGCCGGCCGGCCTGGCAGCCGGCCCAGGCCGGCAGGAGAGCCGGGGAGCAACCCGAGTGGGCCGGCCAGGGAACCGGCCCAGGCCGGCATTGAGGCCGGGGGCGGCAGGCAGGCAGAGGATCACCCGGGTGGGCCGGCCTGGGAGCCGGCCCAGGCCGGCGCGGAGGCCGGAGGCCCACCCGAGGGGTCCGGCCGGGAAACCGGACCAGGCCGGCGTATGGCCGGGGTGTCGCCCGAACGGGCCGGCCGGGGAGCCGGCCCAGGACGGTGGTGAGGCCGGCAGCACCCCCCTTTTTCCTTTTTCCTTTTGATATTCTGTCTAAAAACCTTCTGATACCGAAAACGCAATATCTTCCACATACAAACTCCGTTTTCGGTAATCTTGGACTCGTTGGAATCGTCCCAACGAGCACTACAAGATTATGCAGAGAAACATCATTGTTCAACAAGATATGGTAAACCCAAATGATGAGAGGTAAAACCTTTCTATTAAAAACCGGAAAACCATATCTTTTGCAAATGAAGTCCGAATGACATGAAACCAACTTTGTTGGAAAGAGGACGACAAATGCTACCCAATAACATGTGAGAATATTGAAACCAAGCAAGGGAGATTTTGCTAATAAATGGAAGAGTGAAATCTTCCACATAGATGGACCGGCAAAACTCCACCACCGAAAACTCAATAGGGAACACATATGAAAACCGTTTTCGGTGACCTTGGCCTTTTCATGACAAGCACGACAAGCACCAATACCACACCACGATAAGAGCCAAATAGGAACCAATAAAGATGATGCCAAGGATGCAAAGGTTTGAGCTCTCGACGACCGATACGCTAAAGCTCACTTGAGAGCCCCTCTTGATAGTACGGTTACCTATCTAACAAACCCGGTCTCCCAACTACACCGCGAGACCGGTAAAATAGAAACCCTATCAAGATCATACCTTTGCCTTGCGCATTCCACTTGAGCTAGATGATGACGATCTTGATCTACTCTCAAGTGGATCACCTTTCTTGATTGTGCTCCGCTTGGTGAAGACTCGCATATTGCTCCCCCATACACCAAGATGGGAGAGGCACTCTTCGACATATCTTCACTTGGCCTTTATCTTGATGACGATCACCACGTGACGCCATCCTCCATGGGCAACACAGGGTCTTCCTATTGATTCATGCTCATGGAGAAACACCTTGGCCTTGATCAACAAATGATCTTCTTCTTTTAGCCTTGACTCCAACATATGGAGTCCAAGCATTCCTTATGGACCAACACTGCACATATAACTCAAAGCACACATTAGTCCATAGAGATTGTCATTAATTACCAAAACAACACATGGGGGCAACCATGCTCTTTCAAAGACATCCAAAGATATCAGGGATGCACACAGATAAGAACAAAATAAACAAGAGAGAAAGGAAAAAACAATGACCCTGTCGCGGTGTACAACATCTCATAACAGAAGCACTCTAACCACCACCGAATACAACACATGTACTAAAACCTAGGCTCTCCAAAAGCAACGCCTCCAGTAAGGAAACAATGCAAATGCACAAGCGTTGTCATCGCCCGATCGAAGATCTTGGGTTTTCACCCCGGAGAAAGATCGAGTTTCCAACACAATGCCTTCAACAAGGTCATTGCCAGTTACAACCAATGAAGGCCAGACCTTGGGTTTTGCCCCTGGAAATCAAGACTCGGTACTCGATGAACACCACCAAAGATGCAGTCCACCTATGTTGCCACCCCCGCTTGCCAAGGCTGTTGCTGCAAGACGCCGAGCACCAACACACAGGAAGAACCTATGTCGCGTTGTCTTCAACAGAACCAACCAACCTCCGATCACAGCCATCGTGACTTTCTGCATCTTTGTCAGCTCCATGGAAATCTATATGAAGACATCTCCCATAGCACCGAACGGTAGATGAAGCTTCACATCGAAAATCGTTGGTGCTCTCTGGCTCTAAGGCACGAACGATCTGTCAGAAATTTTCAGCACGGCCGCATCGATTCCGCTCTAGATCTCCAGTAGCATCATGTGCCACACTGCGGAGATCACCGAGAAGAAGACCGGAACTCCGTAGGGCATGAAGCCGTGCCGAAACTCCGTAGGGCCTGACCCCCTTTATTCGAGCACACCAGCAGGCCCCCATGCTGCCGGTCGGAGCAGCACCGGAGGAGGCCGCCGCAGCGCACGACCACAAACCGTCCATGGCAGGAGACGGCCTAGATCGGGCTCTAAGGGCCTGATCTGATCCACCATCATGCCGCTGGAGGTTGATGCCGAAGGTGCACGTCGCCCGCCACCAAGACGCCGCTCCGGCTTCAGGCCCCGGCTCCAAGGTCGCGCCGCCCTTGAACCGATGCCACCACTCCACAACCGCCCATGGAGTCGCCGCCGCGGTGCACTCTCCTCTCCTCCGTCCTTTGACGAGAAGGGTGCCGCCGAAGCCGCCGGCGGCACCGGCCAGGAGCGCATGTAGGTGAGGGGGTTGGAGGGGACGGGGGAGGGTCCTACGGAGTCGCCCGGGCAGAGGCAGGCCCGGGAGGCGGCTAGGTAAGGGAGGGGATTCACTTCTTCAAAGCCATACCCAATCTAAAAAGGATATCCAAAGTTCCTCATATAAGGTTTTTAATGAGACAATTCGTGCAACATAGTAAAAGTATACCATGTGGTTTTCTTCACATTTTTTCAATGGGTTTTTTCTGAGTTTTGAGTCATGGCTATATGGATAAAATCCAAGGAAGAGTGTTGGAAAACTTGTACCGTGAGTGGCCGTTAGGGCCCACTTCGACGGTGCACCATATCCCACATTAGACCAAGTAAATGTCATGTTTAACATTAAATGAGTCTTATTCTTTTATTCTTGGACCGTGCTAATAAGTGCACGTGTCCTAGATTAAGTATCTGTGGGCACGCTTGGAATATGGTAACTGAGACATGCATGCATGAAGCCATTTAGATTACTTTTGATTTTCAATTTTTAAAATATTTTATCTTTTAAACCGCAACTCAAAATTTAGATCCGTTTTTACGGTTAGCATTGTAGCGATGAGACCTTCAAAATTAGATCTCATGTTGATATATTTTGACAACTTTTTTTCCGACCTTAGTTGCCAGATTATAATCACTAGGTCACCAAGTATTGTCATGTTGGTCACCAAGTTAAAATCAAATGGTTACCAGGTTTTTTGAACTTCGGTACTCACCAACGTAAGTTTTTTTTAATGTTAATTCCATATTTTACAAGTTTAGAGTTTATCAAATACTCACTCTCTGAACATATAAATCATTGCTATGACAAAAGAAATATAAAAATTATCTGGTAACTATGTATTATTTGAATGGTTGCTGTTAAGTAATAGTATGCCAACTGTGGTATTATAACCTAGTAACTGACAACGGAAAAAAAACTTTATCAAAACATATTAAGATGGGGTCTAGTTTTGAGGTACTCATCTAGATGAACCCAACGGTGAAAACGGATTGTCAATTTAATAAACGGTTTAAGAGATAATTAGTTTTGAAAATTTAGATTTAGAAAATATTCCAAACATGCATGCATTCGTTGGTCTCTCCATCCTTATAGTGGAAGATTCTCTATACCCACCGCCGGACAAAGTGTTTGGGTGGGGAACAAACGTTTAATCGATTAATCATTTATTCTTTCCATTTTGTATTATACGTAGTACCAATTGACGGAGATTGATAAAGAGAAAATTCATATACTTTCCTATCTGAGAACCTGCCTGTGGTAGGATGGTTAGGAGGGTGGTTGTACCCACAACCCACTAGAGTTCAAACCCCATGTTTGACACTGGTGTTTCTCATTTAGCCGGAATATTCTTTAGTGGGAGGCGACGTTCACGTCGACAGCGAGGCGCCTGTGATGACTTCATCAATCTCAAGACTCGACCCGCCGGTTCAGTCTCTCAGAGGTGCTCATAGGGGTAGGGTGTGCGTTTCTTTCTCCTCTCGCCCGCAGCCTCGCCCGAGCGATCTAGGGTTAGGGTTACGTCGGTCGCCGCCGGCCCGCCGGAGACGGCGTTGTAAAGACCACCGCCCCGCGCCAGCCGGCATTGTAATGACCACCTCCCCGCGCCAGCCTCTTCTCCTCCCCCCCTTTTTTTTTTCTCCGCACCGTTGCTATCCCCTTCGTCGGTCGCGCGTTCGCCTTGTGGTGAGCGCGCTGTCGTCGAACGGTGTGGTCGCGGTACCTTTGCCCCTTGCGGGGTTTGTTCTTCTTCCAGATGCCTCGCAGGGCGATGCTCATCTGGATCGAGAGGAACGGCGCGGCCTTGCGGTGGCGCTCTTTTCCAGCTAGCCCGAGGCTCAAAACCGGTGAGTTTTCTTTGCCCTTTCGCTTAGGGTTCCGTGGGGAAGGGGAAAACTACCTGTCTTTTGCCTCTTTTCTTTGGATTTGGGATTAGGGTTTCACGGGGAGGGGAATTTCTTTCTGTGATTTACTTTGCTACCGAAAAAATCTAGGTCCTAGCTGCTCTGATACCAATGTTAAAACCACAAGACCATCTAGGCTAGACCTAACCGGTAGTACCATGTTTCTGTTGATGCGAGTCTGATGCTTGAGAGAGAGAACAGAGGGAGAGGGGAGAGAGAGAGAGAGGAGAACCTTCTCCTTTGGCCGCCGAGCTCGAGGTACCGGCTATGGTGGAAGGTGGACGGCGATGGCAGTGAGTGGGCGAGGTGGCGGCGGTGCTTCCCGTCAGCTCAACGCTAACCCTAGATTGGTAGGGGAATGTCGGTGGGGTGTGCGGCACATCGTCGAACCTCGTGATGCGTGCCACCGGCCCCCACCTCTGTTTATAGCGCTGGTGACAGGGGCCCGTCAACCATAGTGGTTGGGCGCCCCCAATCAGGACGTAGATCGTTAGGGGTCCGGTGGACCGTTGGGTCCACGCGGATGAGATCAATCTAACACGGGGATGAAAACGTACACTGCTCAACAAATCGAGCGCACGGAGTTGTGTACGCGCTGAGGATGGCTGGAGAAGCCGGGTAGTCTAGCGAGTCCTTTATCGGAAAGTCAAAATGTAGCCCGGGCTACATGTAGCCCGGTATTTTGAAAATTTAAAATCTGCAAATTTAAGTTTCCAAAAAATCTGAAAAAAATCCGGAACGTAGATAATGATGATTCCCGCCAGTGTACAAAAAAGAAATGCGAAATATTATGTATTTCATCCTGTGTAAAAAAGACAAATTTCTAGATCTGGGTGGTGATTCAAATCCTCTCAAAATTGTCAGAATTTTGCCATTTTCGTGTAGGGCTCAATATAAACTACGGAGTATTTCACATTTCTTTTTTGCACACTGCCAGGAATCATCATTACCTACGTTCCAAAAAAAATTCAGATTTTTTGAAAACTTAAAATTGCGACAAAAAAATAAATAAAATACCGCGCTACATGTAGCCCGGCCTACAAATCGCCGCTCTCGTCCTTTATTGCCTACATTAGTCTTACCCTCTGCCTCGTCAAGCACGGGCACGCCTCACCCTCCGGCACAGCCGCCGCCGCCATCTTCTCCCCCCTCCCGTGCAATTCTTCCAAGGTCCGCACCTCCTCCTCAAGCAAAACTGTCCATGTTCCTCTCTTTTGCTCAGATCTGCACTACCTGTTCTTGGAATTAACCATGGCTTTGGACAGGATGGGATCAGCATCCAAGGAGACTGCGTCGATGTGCGCCGCGGAGAAGGTGACGGTGTCGAGGTGCTCCACGCACAAGGAGAGGGGAACGCACATCTTCGAGATCGGCGGGTACAGCCTCAAGAAGGGCATGGGCGCCGACAAGTTCGTCCGGTCGGCCATCTTCACCGTGGGCGGGCACGACTGGTCCATCAGATTCTACCCCGACGGGACCGCCGAGGCGACCGAAGGGTGTATGACGATCAGCCTCGAGCTCATGAGCAACAGCGCCGAGGTGCGGGCATTCTTTGATTTCGGAATAGCCAAGCACGGTTCAGGACAGCTCAGCACGTCCTTCACCCAGAAAACCAAGACGTTCAGCTCCAGGACCAGGAACACCCGTCAGTTTAGTCTGTTCATAGTAAGAAGCAGCTTTGAGGCGAAACCAATATCCTACCTTCAGAATGATCTCCTCATCATCAAATGTGAGATGGCGGTAATCAAAGAATCCCAGGTGTATGAAACCGCGGGGTGCTCTGAGATCGAGGTGCCGCCGCCAGACATCTTGGAGCATCTTGCAAAGCTGCTGGAAGCTAAGGAGGAAGCAGATGTCACCTTCAGTGTTGGAGGGGAGACCTTCGAGGCGCACAAGATTGTGCTTGCCATGCGCTCACCGGTCTTTAAGGCAGAGCTCTTCGGGTCGATGAGGGAGACGAGGATGCCGTGTGTGACCATTGAAGACATGCAGCCTGCTGTTTTCAGGGCTCTTCTGCATTTCATCTATACGGATTCAGTGCCTGACTTGGAAGATCTTGAAGGTGTTGATAACTGTGAAATGGTCCGGCATTTACTGGTGGCTGCGGACCGGTATGCCATGGACAGGCTGAAGATGCTATGTCAAAACATCCTTGGGAAGAATCTTGATGTGGAGAATGTGTCAACTACATTGGCTTTAGCTGATCAGCATACCTGTGACAAGCTTAAGGATGTTTGCGTTGAATTTCTCGCCTCTTCAGATAAGATGGATGATGTGGTGGCAACCCAAGGTTATGCAAATCTCAAAAGATCTTGCCCTTCTGTCTTAATAGATGCTTTAGAGAAGAGGAGAAGGTCTCGCCAAGCATAGATGAACATGTCATTGTGAGCTAAGCATATTGATTGGGTAGTTTAGTTCCTAGAGCAGCTGATGCTAACTAAATTTCCGAGAGCATGAACAGGTCATTGTAAGCTAAGCTCTAGGATGTGCTATAATGTGTTAAATTGCTCTAGGAAAATGCACATTATGTTAATAGCTTGCTACTTTTCGTAGAGCAGCTCATGCCAACTGTAATCTGTTACATGTATGTGTTTTAAGGTTTCTTACATTATGCGCACCATTTCTAACTATTTCTAAAACTTTGGAGGCTCGAATAGTGTAACATCATGACAAGGGACTGTCATGGTGTCATCTGTTGCAGTGAATCATGTCTGATAACATGAGCATGTCATTGAGGAAACATAACAGCATAAATAGCAACTAATTTTATGTTATCCATTGTTAACTGTGTTTTGAAAACTGAAAGATTTCACATCGTATACAATCCAGCTCATAATTATTCAGTGTCAATAAGCTGTGAATTCATCCGCATACTATTTATATTTTAGGAAACTTCTTATAGATTGCGTATAAAACATTTCGAAGAATTCACAGCTTATTGAATAGTATGCGGATGTTTTTTATGGCATATAGAACATTTCGAAGAAATGTTTTTGATGCCACTACAACCCTGGCCACACATATGTTTCTAGGATACTACTGTAGATTGCAAAACTGTAGTTAGCTTGGAAGATAAATTTACCGTATTTATTTGTTCACCTCACAAACAGTTAAATTTCAGTTAAGCATCTTACTTCAAAGGCCAAACTTGGTTTAGTTTTTCCAAATCAGGCAGATTGAACTAGACTTACTGTATTGATGTAGTTTGTGTTAATCTGTGTTATTGGCCTATTAGGGTAGTCCATATTACTGCATTATCAGTTTTAGGAGTAACTCAGAATATTATTAAGTATCTTTTCTAGCAAGCACTAATCTTCAGTTTAGAATTTATGAAGCTTGGTGTAAGCCTGAACAACGATATACGTGCATCTCAAGGGTTCTGAGCTAAGCAATGGCAAGATGTTGCTGCTCTCAGTTTTGAGGTTATCTTTATTTATCGAACAACATAACACCCCTTCTTACGAGTTTTCCAGAATAACACCAAATATTAGGCATCTTTCCACCAGGAAGCACAACATAAAAACTCTCTCGACTGTATTGAATTTTACGCATGTGAGGAAGCTCAGTTTGATCTTTTCTGTAATCAAACACACCATCTTCAAATGAATGCGAGGAAGCTCTGTTTTTGTCTGAAATTTTGCATATAGCATGGTAACCATGCTATGATACTTTTTTTTTTGCCACTGGGTTCCTGGCTATGTTCGTCACTTCATAAGTTACAACACAAGAGAAGTTTCTGCATACATTCCAGCTTCAGCTTGGTTAATTTTAAAATTATGTTGTAACATGTGCAGTTGGCTCCATGTTTTGTTGAGTTATCATGAGCAGCGCACATGAGGACGTTGTTGACTGTTTGAGGCACTGGAGTGTTTGTGCATTACTGGAATGTTGTTTCTCCTAAATTTACTTGCGCTATGAATTTGCGTTCTACTCGATGCAACATTTATCTGTGCTTTGGTTGCAAGCAGTTATGTTACCTTGTGTAGATCACGGTCACTCTGCGACTGTCTTGTTGAGAATTCAGTTCATGTGTTGACCTCCGTTTGTCGACTTTCAGGAAGTCGTCCGACCCTTGATCTTAACAAGATGATATAAATGGCCAGATGGAAGAACGGGCAATCCACAGAAGACAACTAACTGACAACCGAGATGAACTATTCTGTCAAGAAATCCTCTCAGATGCTAATGAGAAACACAGATCGATCCATCGACGATTGCTAAGGAAAAAATAGAGAGAGAGCTAAAGCTAAACCAACGAAGCATCTACAATCCAGAACTTCAGAACAACCGGTGCAGCAACAACGCGGCGAGGGCGGTGGCCACCCCACCGGCGACGTTCCTGGTGGCGGCGCTGGTCGGCACGATCTGGACGATGAACCGGCACGTCCCGGTGGAGGGGTTGACGGTGGTGGTGGTGGCGAGCCCGCGGAAGTCGCAGGCGCGGTCGTCCTGGTCGTTGATCTGGTAGTAGCTGTTGAACGCGTACGACACGTTGCCCCTGCTGTCGAGGCCGCCACAGGAGGTCTTGTAGCCGAGGCTGGTGCAGTCGGCGCTGCCGCAGGCATAGCTGACGCTGTCGCCGACCTTCTGGTCCGCGAGGTCGGCGTCGGACTTGAGCACACACCACCGCTGCCGGAGGTACTCGACGCCCTTCGCCGGCACGAGCATGCCGCCGCGCAGGCTGAGCTGGTATTTTGGCTGCCCGTCGTAGTAGAAGACGCCCCAGTGGCGCTCGAAGTTGCCCGGCTGGATGCTCTTCTGGTCCTCGTCGACGAGGCTGAAGAGGTAGGCGTCGATGGGGACGCCCGGCCGGAGCGGCGTGCCCTTCCCGGAGGCGATGAGGTCCAGGAGGCCCTGGTTAAACCGGTGCGCGAGCTCCGGGGTGGCGTAGACGTTTCCGTCGGTGGGCCAGCCGACCTCGCCGACGACGATGGGCACGTCGGCGAAGCCGTTCCTGCTCAGCGCCGCCACCAGCGTGTCGTAGTTGGCGACGAAGGTGTTCTGGTACGTGATGGCGCCGTCGACCACCGGCGTGGAGGAGCCCTGGAAGAAGGCGTAGTCGAGCGGGAAGCTGGGGTCCGCGTACAGGCTGATGAACGGGTACACGTTGGCCACGAAGGGCGCGCCGTTGGACGCGAGGAACTGCACGATGTTGAGCATGACGCCGCGGATGTCGTCGCGGAAGTCGCCGTCCGACGGCTTCCCCGACGCCGACGGGTACACGTCGGCGTTCATCGCCACCGTCACCTTCACCCGGCTGCCCAGCCCGGCCTTGGCCAGCGCCGCCTGGACGCTCTGCATCGCCGGGAACGTCGTGTTCAGGTACGTGCCGTTGAACGTCTGCAGGAACGGCTCGTTCCCCACGGTCACCAACCTGCATACAACATGGCCCCGTCAAAGATCGAAATGTCAGCATAGCCAGTAGCAGAAATGTCACTGTAACATAGTGGATGCCGCCATGCTGGGATTTAAATTCCAGATCAAACTAAACTGACGAATTTCTTGCTTGTCGCACGGAAAAACTAAATGCATTGTGATTAATTGTGATCAGGATGAAAGGTTAGTAGTATAGAGGTGGAACATGACTCGAGATGATTGTCCCCTACAGTTGGATATATATCTGCATCAGACATGATGGCATGACCATGATGCTAAAACACGCAAAATCTCACTAGATAGGTGTGCCAAGAATTTGCCACACAAGTTTTCGTGATGCCGGGTTTTGTGAATGATTATACATTTTCTCGCTAAAAAGAATGTGTTGAGAAAATTTTGTTCAATGGACCTGTGATAGTAATCAGAACACACAGTCAAGTCAAGCATAGAGTGGGATATTCGTGAGACGAAGATTAGAAACGATTGAAACAGGTCCTGAAATTTCGGGTTGCTTCGTTCGAACACAAGAATTTTCTGTTCGCGACAGAACGCAATCAGAGAATCGAACAATCCAAATAGCCTGGAGACTTCGGCATGTTTCGAACGAGCCGTCCCTTCACAATAATTCCACGATCGATAAAGAGGTTCATGGCTCGTGATATTTCTGGACTGCAAAGTGAGGCTATTGCCAAGCTTTGAGCTTTTAGCCTTTGTGATCAATGCCAATACATGTCGCCATCCCCCGATCAAGGCAAAACCACAGAGGGGCAGAAGACGCAGAATCAGTATCACCAAAGTGGCATGGCTATCACTTTTCACTCAATGCACCGAGCCAAAAGAACACTAAACATCGAACAGTACTTCAAAATTCAGAAAAACACAGGTGGACTTATACCAGAGTTCAGTATGTAATTGACCCCTATAATCTTCACAGAAAAGAACATTTTTCCAGCCCCTAAAAAACAATTGATGCTTCAAATTACAATAGTTGGGGCCGGGCATAATTCAGTTGCTTGTAGCTGTGGTCTTCCCGGTTAAAGCGAAGGGGCCTACCTAGCTTTACTGCGTACTGCTAGCTACTATCTTTTGAAGCTCCTGATTTGGTCTGATAGTTACACTTGCTAGTTGCTGTGTACTACACAACTATTTCTGAGACAGACATCCGGGCAAGATAAAAAGTTGTGCCCTACCCTTAATATGTCAAGTTGGACTAGTCCAACTGACTCGAAATGACCACAACACAGGCGACTGACTACCTCTGAGAAGTTTCTGTTTCGGTGTTTCACATGAGCTCCACTGAAAAATTACCAGACCAGAGATTTGGGATACACATGAACTCCACTGAAAATTTTACAATAGAGTTCACTAGAGGGGATTTCGACTACGGACTCGGATGTTCAACAGTAGAAACTACTCGAGAACCTATGATGCAGAGCCAGAAATCACATATGGAGCGCTCGTTTTCGATCGAACGGACGGGGATACTTAGGCATTGTTCGAGCAAATGACAGACATACCAAAAGGAAAATAGAGTAAAAACCAATCATCAAAGCTAAAAGAGGAAATAAATGTACGCGGGATCCATCTTTTCACCTTATGTCGACGCCGTCGTTGACGTGCTTGGAGACGTTGGCGGCGACCCAGCGCTCGGCGGCCTTGCCGCCGTCGGCGAGGTCGGCGAGCATGTCGTTGGGGATGCCGACCATCACCTGGATGCCCGACCCCTTGAGCGCGCCCAGGACGCTGTCCTCGGCGTCGAACAGCTTCACCTTGTCGAACCCGCTGTCCTTGAGCATCTGCACCATCGTGCTCGCCTCCAGCGGGTGGCTCAGCTGCGTGCCCCAGTTCACGCCCACCCCCGACGACCACCGCGCCATGCACAGCACCAGAAGCAACACCGCCACCGGCTTGGCCACGCCGCTGGCGACCGGACGCGCCATGTTCTCTGGCTTGTGGCCGCGCGCTACCTAGCTAGCTTGATGGGAGAGGGGAAGATGATCGAGGAGATTGTTTAGAATTCTCTGTGGGGATTTTCTCCGTGTTCTTGGGTATAAAAAGGCTAGGCCTGGGCTCCGGAAGGAAGGATGAGAATTGTACTATGGAAGCAAATCAAGAAGTGGCTCCAAACCGACCTTGGTATATATGGCAAGGGTGTAAGAATTAGGATCAGCAAGAGATTCTTTTCCGTAAACAAGGATTGATTGGTCAAGAAGATAACTTAACTGAATCTGATTTTGTTATCGGCAAACAATCAAGTTCCAGGTGAGCAAAAAGCAGCTTAAATTCAGGACATGAGAAAGAGGGGGGAAAAGAAGAAGCAAAGAACAGGGCAAAGGGTCCCGATCAATAACTCCAGTAAACTGAAACCCGGATTAAAACTTTTGCATCAACAGAGCCATCGAGAACAACTTAAAAGACAAACTAGCAGCAATCAGAACGAGCTTAGCATATCTTCTTCCGGAGGTGTTCGTACGATAAAGGGCAGAGAAAGGCTAGATTGCCAACAAGGACATGAGCATGAGAATGACAGGAGGAGGCATTAATAGGGGGGGTGTCCTGCAAGCAAGAACCCGAAAAGGAGGAACCAGCTGACAAAGTAATTGGAGGATAACAGGGTGTTTTTGACCTGTAATGAGATGGGCTTAGAGGAAGATCACATGAACAAGCAATGGACGAACCAACAGAATTTTCCGAATCCAGATGATGGGAGAAGGCTGTAAAACCAGGGGGAAGAGGGGGGTCGGTTGCCACGTGTAAGAACAGAGAGAGGCTGTGGCTTACAATTATGAGTGTGACATTGATGGTATGAGTTGATATTTTTTCAATATGATTTAATGGCTAAAATCTCCTGGTAGTAAAAAAACATATCACTAAGGTATAATAACACGCAAGAAAAAAAAATATAGTAATGAAAAGGTATTTCCATATTTCAATTTCACATGTTCATGACATGGTGTTTGTTTTCCTTCCATGTGCTACAGTGAGCTGTAAATATCTTCTGAAATCGTTCCCGATTTCATCCAGTATATTGAAATCTTATTTCAATTGCAGTCATTTATTGTTGCGCGTGATTTTATTGTAGTATTTATTCTGCATGGCCACATACTCGTAATTTTGATTTATTGTAGTAGAAAATATGTTCCACATGACCAATTTTGTTCCACTAAATATATTTCATGTATATGCTAGTTTTGACTTTCAATTTTTCAATGTTGACTATTGAGTATGACAATAATGATTCTTGCAAAAGGTCATACTACGCGAAAAGTTACTTTGGCTCCCGAGCACCAGTGCTCCTGCTCGTTTAGAAAAATTAAAACAAATACTTATAAGTTTTCAAAAATATTGAAAAAAATCACAGATGTAGTTAATAGTGTATCCCATAACCATGCAAAAAGTCAACTCGAAATATTTTGTATTTCGAGCTACAAAAAAAAAGACAAAAGTGTGAATCTGAGTAAACATATTTTCAAATCTCCAATTTTTATCAGATTTGTTATTTTTGTGTAGCTCATAATACTAAAAATTTGGAGTTGATTTTTTAAACAGTTGTGAGATATACTATATTCTACATCCGTGATTTTTTTCAATATTTTTTAAAACTTGCAAGTATTTGTTTAAATTTTTTTAACGAGCAGGAGCACTGGTGCTCGGGAGCACCAAATCTCTACTCCATACTACGTGAAAAGAAAAAAAGATTTAGTGCACAAGACATACATGAGAATCTTTAATATACCAATAACTAACCCTGGGTTTGACGGTTATGACTAATGAGGGTGATTGTACACAGGGTTCAAATTTCAACAAAAAATCTTATTTTTTTTGGTAATTTTGGTGGCCACCAAAATATTTGTAACCTTGATTTTTCGGGGTCAGATTCAAACTATTTCAGACCATGGTTGCCGAACTATTATGGCGAGGTCCAAAATTTTGTTGTTGCCAAAGTTTTATACCTTGGTTGTGCACTCAACCCAACAGGGTTCAAACTATGGGTTTGGCGCTTCAATGTCTCATTAGTGCGATATTATACCACATAGAATTACATTTGGATATTTCCCCTTTTTTTTTGCCAAGTTACATGTACAATGATCACATGCCAACTGAATCCAAGATATTTCTAACAACCAGATATCCTTATTTCACTTTCTTTTTTTACATTTGTAGTTATAACCTAATTTTCACGGGAGCACCTGATTAAGTATGTGGCAGCTTCAGTTGCATTCGAGCCAAAATAACGCCTATTTGTACAAAGAAATATGAACATGTGTTTGATCACAAATCTGAAGCTTGTAGCATCAATTTTGAGCGTGGTAAAGGATGGCTCTGGAGTGGCAAGCGAACTCAAGTATCTCCAAGCCTGTTGCGAAAACTATATATTTTAAATAAGCACATGACAGAGAACCTAGAAGGCACCTCTAATCTGTCTGAGATTCTTGGCTTGGAGAAGGCAGAGGAGGATCATGGCGGGGCCTAATAAGGGAGTAAATGGACAGGTTAGTAGCTGTATTAGACTTCAAAGTGTGAGATATCTTTAGGACGACTAGTAGGGCGTGCGGGGAGGGGTCAAAAAAGCGGCACGCGGCAGCTGGACACGGCAGGACAGGATTGATGGGTGCGCTAGTCTCGTTGATGGGAATTAGTTCACGCACGGTTTACTTTATTTTTACAACATAATAAAAAGAAAATGCAGTGCATTTATCGTATTATTATGTGCTGACATGCACCCGTGCCCGTCGCGGCATATTCGACGCGTCGAGCATTCATTAAATCATTTTTTTAATAATATTTTGTAGTGTGCATTTGATGTAGTGCAAGCGCCAGGGACGAAGCTATTTTTTTTGCCACTGGGGTCATCCCTATATCCTCCGTATTATACCTGGGTCAAGCTCTATGAATAAATCATACTTAACTCTAATTAGTGAAAGATTTACTAGTAGTCACTGGGGTCAGCTGACCCTATTACCAATGAAGCAGCTAATTCTCAAAAAAAAGAAACCCAATGAAGCAGCTCTCTCCCTACGTAGCGTGCGTTGAGGGTTGCGCCCAGGACGCCTGTGCAGTGTAAGTGACGTGGGGACACCGATCGGGTGTGCCACCGTGGACCGCCCTGGTGCGGTAAAGACTGCGACCCACTGGGTGCAAAGCCCAGAAAGAGGCCCCCGACGGAAAGCCTGACGGACTATTAGATCATAGGGCCCAACATGTAAACCTAAGTCGGTACGGACCCGGGACCCAGTCCCACTATAAAAGGGATGGGAGGGCCGCCGACCTAGGTACGCAATCTGATACCCTAGAAACCCTAGCGAGTTCAACATCCTCGAGCTCGTCGTTGTAATCGATCTCATCAATACCAGACAAGTAGGAGTAGGGCTTTTACCTTCGGGGGCCTGAACCTGGGTAATACCTCTTGTCAGCCGACGGATTCACCAGCACCACATCCTTCCTCCCCCTTTTTCACGAACCCGAGGATGCCATCTGAGGGATTTGACGTGGTAACACCACGTCAATTGGCGCCGTCTGTGGGAAAGACGGGTGCTGGATCTACGGATCCGGCGGCCTCATCAGCGACCATCGGCAACTCGCCGACTCTGCAACAGCCGATCTTCTTCGGCTCTCTGGGTTTCAACCCTCACTCGCCGGTCGTTCAATCGACCTTCGACGATCTACAATCTGGCATGGAAGTGAGCTTCGGCTCGCTGCGCTACTACGTCAACAAGTGGGGCACACTTCGCCTCACAGATGCACCTCCGGCTACACTGGAGGAACCCGCCGCTTCATCGACTTCATCGGCGGGAGTCGCAGCACCTTCGGCTGCGTTGGCGGACGTTCCGCCAGTCCACGCGCAATGCGTGGAAAAACCCGCGTCGTCTTCGACTGCGGCATTGCGATCTACGTCGAAAATTATCGACTTCGCGCATTCGATCGCGGAGTCGGTTGTGGCGTCCACTCCTTCAAGCCCCGCGTACTCCGTCAACGGAGCCTCGGCTTCCTCCGAGTCCGCTCCCAGCGACGACCCCAACAACCTGACGCCGTGTCTTCCTCCCGTCGAGGTGTTCGTGGCGGTCGTAGCCGGGAGAGACGAAGGCGAGACAGCCTCCGCCGGCGCAAGGAGAGGCGCAGAAGAGGCGGCGGCGCGAGCAGCCGCGAACGGGTCAAACCCCGCAAACAACAACGCGGACCCTCCGCCCAACGGGAACCATGAGCAGAATTACCCATATGTGGTGACTCTGCAGAATGGGCGCACCCAGCTCCATATCAGCAGGGAGATGGGTGAGAAGGCTATCAGGGCCATGGCCCAAGGGAGACCAGAGCCGGACTCCAACGACGACGACCTGGCGTGCTACGCGTACCTGCTGTGGCAGGAGAACATCAAGCTGGAGTCCGCAAAGCAGGCACTCCTGGAGCGGCGAAGGCAAGCCAGCGAGTCGAGCAGAAGACGGGCCGAGTTGTCTGTCCAATCATCTGGGCACACTCGAGGCCCTCCGCCACCTCCAGGAGGTTCTCGTTTCCTGCGCATGCCGGAAGCAGATCGGAACAAGGTCGCCCGCAATCTGGAGGCGTCATTCATGTCCGTGGACGACCAGGGAGTCCCAGTCCCTAAAACTGTCTCCGGTGCCCTCATGTCGGTGGCGACTTACCTTCAGGCCACTCAGCCGCCGGAGGGAGACCCGCTGGCAGCGGCGCATCGCCAGCAGATCAAGAACATCGGAGCAATGGGGGCAGTCCTGGCGCCTCCACAACCGGCTGCAGCTGTAGCAGCCGGCAACGAAGCGGGCAACCGCCAGCCGCTTAACCCGCGGCCTGAAGGAAGGAATCGCGCGGTGGTTGATTCCCCCGCCCGCGATCGGGAAAACCTAGTCACCCGCGGCGCTCATGAGCGAGGCGCGGTTGCGGAGCATAACAACCGCGACACCCGCGAAAGGGGGCACCGTGGGGGTCTCGGTCGAGAAGAACGGTACCAGCTGGTGCAAGGAGAAGACGCGCGTAACGCCATCACGCACAATAAGGTGACGAGAAGTCGCAACAGGCGACAAGCTAGAGAGGCGAGCGACAGCTCCACGTCTGAGGACGACCCCGAGCCATGCGGAGCACTGTGCTTCAGCCGACTGATCCGGGAGACCAGAATGCCGAAAGGATTCAGGTTGACCTCGGAGACTCCCAAGTATGATGGGCTGCAAGAACCATCTGCTTGGTTGGAGGATTACCTGACGGCAGTCAAATGCCAACGGGGAACGACTTCTACTGCCATGCAGTACCTACAGCTGATGCTCTCGGGATCGGCTCGAGCGTGGCTCAAAGGCCTACCGAGAGGGTCTTACACATGCTGGGAGGACTTCAGCGAGGACTTCATCAGCAACTTCGCAGGCACTTACCAGCGACCCGCTTCATATGAGGAGCTGCGGGCATGCAAGCAGCGCGCTGACGAAACGCTGCGAGGGTACATCCAGAGATGGACCCTGCTCCGCAACAACGCGGAGAAGATCGCAGACGACAATGCCATATACGCATTCACTCGAGGAGTGTATCGCGTAGAGCTTAGGGAGCACTTTGGGCTAGTCAAGCCGAAGACCATTGGCCACCTCATGCAGGTGGCGAGTGACTGGGCCGACGGAGAAGATGCGGTGCGCCATGAGCGCGCCGGCACACCAGGCGGCGACGGCGACTCTGAGCCATGGAGTCGCCGAGGCAGCGACCGACGTCGCAAGAGGAAGTCCCGTGTGTATGATAACACCGAGGGCACAGAACTCGTGGCTGCAGGATTCCCTGCAAGTCGCGAGCAACAAGACCATGACGACAGTCGCGGCGATCGCGACAGTCGAATAGCTGGTCACAAAGGAAAGGAGATCAAGCGTGAATGGCGACCACGCGAGTCACGCGGACGAAAGTCTACGCGGCCTCCGGCTACGCTCCAGGATGCGTGTCGCATCCATCTGTACAGAGATGACAATGGCAATCTCACCTCCAAGCACGCACTCCAAGACTGCGACAGGTTCCATCAGCTATACGAGGAATACAGGCGACTACTGGAGCAGAGGCAGCAGCAGCAAGCCCAGGCGGTCCCTGGGGCGCTGGCAATAGGTGCGCCGCAGCCACCTCCATTGCCCCCGGGTCGCATGGCGGGTGCGGTGCAATATCAGCCGCGAGTCAATGAGGACAGGTCTGAGGGAGACGCTTACCCAAGGCCCGGTCAGGTGTGTGTTACCACGTCAGTAAGGCAGAACATCATTGCAGCGAAAAGCAACAAAATAACACGCTTAGGGTATGGTATCCTAACGTAGTGAATTAGAAAAGAGAACATAATCGAGAACGGGATAATACGTACTCAAGACATGAGATAACACACACTCAGTGCATCACATCCAAACGTAGTGCACGAGAAACAAGTGTAGTGCAAAATCAAATGCAATGTAGACAATGTACTCAAAGTAGTAAAAATGTTAATTAAAACATATCAACATGGTATCTAGTTATTAAAAGGTCAACACGACTAGCATACAGGTAAAAACGAATGGCGATTTGAATGGCTAGCTCAAAAGATATTTCACATTGTGAAAGGACACGGATGTAGTCTAGAGGGGGGGGGGGGTGAATAGACGATTTAAAATTCTTTCGTTTTAGGCTTGAATAAATGCGGAATAAAACTTGTGCTTAATTTAACAAGCATAAAACCTATACAATCTAGGTTTACCTAAGTGCACCAACAACTTATGCTAAGCAAGATAAGCAACTATATATATATAATATATATATATATATATATATATATATATATATATATATATATATATATCGGAAATAGTGGGCTACCCACCCGGCTAGCTACACACCCACCAGTAGCCATTAGATCATGTTGGTTTTGGTAAAGGGAGCACGCATAGATCACACCGAACTAACATGGATGATAACGGCGTCCATAGAATGCGTTCAGTTAGTGACCAATCGCATCCACCTTATAGAGCACGCGTTAAAATATCCAGACTTTGTAGAACACACGCTAAAATATCCAGACTTTGTAGAGCACGTACTAAAATATCCAGACTTTGTAGAGTACATGCTAAAATATCACCTACTAGACAACGAAGTAGCTATCCCATCGTTTTGTTCAAGCGTTTTGGACGCCCACTCTTTTTTGTTGACAGTACTGTTGTTCTTCGATTAGTTCATAGTTCGTTGGCAGTACCCTCGTTCTTAGGCAGTACCTCGCCCGCTCGGAGGAAGGCTGCTTCAGAGTGGGTAATCTCATACTGAAACAGGTAGGTAAGCTGACGAGCATCCACGAGTCCGTCCCGATTTCCACATCGCAGACCACTGATACGCGGCTTTGCTCATTTCTTCATTTGCAGCATGAGCAGCGGAAATTCTTCATGGATGCAGCAGATACATTGGGATCCGCCGCCGGCCGCGGGCCTTGTGCACCGAAGCCATCCTGGCTCTGCCGCATCGCTTCACCAAGGTCGGGGCGCCACCACTCCCGGTGAGCGCACTCCCGAGCTGCTCCATACCGTCGCTGGCCTGGTACGCTATCAGACTACCACCGGCTCGGAAGGATGCCATGGTCACGCGCGGCAGGAGGCCGGAGGTTGCGCTCCATCAACAAACTGGATTGCTTTTAAGCTTTTTTTATGCTTTTTGTGCAGGTTGTTCATGTTGTTGAGCATCAGGTCTCCCCCGTTCTGAATTTTATTCTAGATTTTTATCCAGATTCATTTTGTATTAGAGATCCAAATCACGTTGTCTAGGTTTGTGATGCTCGATTGGAACCAAATTTTGTTTGACAGTACCCGATCTTAAGATCCATGGGATGCATCGATTAGATTTTGCTTCCTTTGGCTGCATTATTGCTCAACGAGGTGGCAAAAAAACTAGCGTTTCTCTTCCTTGGAATTGGTTGTCTGGTTTCCGTTAATGCCACGTAGCTGGAATGAACAAAAACAGGTCGATGTATTTTTCAAATATGTTGACAGTTTTGACTTCAATCTGGCTTTGTGACACTGACACAACAGAAAAGAATACCACGTAGCTGGGATGTTTTCCTGCTTTCTCCTATTCGACCATGTATGCTCTTTTATGCACATAAGGTGTTCGTGTTAATGTGCGTTATATTATTTTTTTGAATTTTCTATTTGAGAGCGAGCCGGTGTTCGTGTTAATGTGGGATTTTTTTTAATCTGTTAATTTTCGGAAGAAATATGCTAGATGTGTATGTGTATTCACTTATGGAGGTGCTGCCCGGGGGATTCCAGGCACAGAAATAAAACTACTACGGATTTCCCACTGCCTCAATGCAAAAATAACAACCATGGCTACTTGTCACAGACGGCAAAAACACTGATAACACATTTTTAACCATATATCCGGTGATAGCAACGTCGTTGTACTAGGTGTTTTCATGGAGCAAATTTAATTAGTAGCAACCTGAACAACCCGTAACACAAATAACAACAAACCGTAGTATTCCGGCTGCCTGGTATTATTTTCTTTTTCATTCGCTGGGCACGCGCTAAAATATCAACGGATAGACTTGTAGAGCACGCGTTAAAATATCAATGGATAGACTTGTAGAGCACGCGCTAAAATATCAACGCTTAGATCACGAAGTAGCTATACCATCGTTTTGTGTAAGCGTTTTAGACGTCCACTCTTTGTCTATGCGTGCAGGGAGATAGGACTCAAAGTCACGAGCGCAGCCCTCAGTTTGTCCACTAATCCTTTCTATGCTACGAGGCAACAAGTGCCGCTGCGGCTTTTTTTAGGCTACGCAATACTACAGGATCCCCTCCCATGATCTAATCCCCTCGCGCTAACGGGTGCCTCCTCCGATGATCTAATCCCTCGCGCTGACAAGTGCCGTTGCGGCTTTTTTTAGGGTACACAATAGTAGGTGAAAATGGACAACAACGACTATGGGATCCCCTCGCGCTAACAGATAGCATAAAGGATGTATCGGGGATGCGGTTACGACGTCTAGTTCCTGAGGATGCTATCCAGGACAACAGATCTCGTGCTAGCTATATCCGACGGCTGCTAAGCTATGCATAGCTAGCCACCGGGTAGCAAATCCGCGTTGAGCTATGCATAGATATGTATATATATATATATAGAAATCCTATTCGACACCTAGGATGCAGAATAACTTATTTTACACCCACCATTTTTTTTACATAGTTACATCAATAAATTATGTTACATATGTAATATTTTACGCCATGTTGACACATATAGAAAAAATCGACATAAAAAATGTAAAAAATGAGATAAAATGATGTAAAAGTTATAAAAATAACATAAATACGTGTATTTTTATCGTAGTTTTACAACGTCGTGTAAATATTTTTTTTGTCATTTATATTTTTTTATTATGTTTTCCTTGACTTAATACATAAGACAAAATTTATGTCATGTAAAAATCATATGCGGTTGTAAAGATAAAGGGTGGGTGTAGAATAACTATTCTACTCACTGAGAGTCAAATAGTGCGACCCAGCTATTCTGCACTCCCTTACACAATAACTATTCTGAACAACTTTCTGAACTTTCTAAACAGTAAACCGTGAACTTCTCGGCGGAACACCCAGATATCTGTTTTTGCAGATAGTATTTCGACCGCAATTTTCAATCCGTTTATCGGAATGATGTATGCAATATGCCGTTGGATTCGTATTGTAAATGCGCAACTTTTACTCTTCTGAATGGTTTTCAAATTCTGTACGCTTTTAAAACAATTTCGAATATATTAAACACGGATTTCACGATTTTCTCCGTTTCGGTACAGTATTTGGGGCGCCTTTTTCAAACCGCTCGTTGGATGAATGCAAATAATATGCCGTTGGATAGGTATGGAAATTGCACAACTTTTACTCTTCTGTCAGGTTTCGAAATTATGGACAGTTTGAAAACAATTTCAAATAAACTATATATTGTTCTCGCGGATTTGTCCGTTTCTGTACTGTATTTTGGACGCCATTTCCAAACCGTATGTCGGATTGATGCAAGTGATACACTGTTGGAAAGCTATGGAAAATGCACAACTTCTCTATCTCTAGCTAATTTTCGAAATTCATTACGGTTTAATAGCAGTTTTAAAAATAAGTAATTTTGTTTAAAATCTAGCAGACAGTGTTTTGGCAATTATTTTCAAACCGCTTATCAAAACGTAACAAATGATACGGCGTTGGAAAGATATTCACTAGGGGCAACTTTTTCGTAAACAAATTTTTCGAAATTAAGTATGATTTTTGATTAATTTTGAAAATACGAAAACAGAGATACACGATAATATGTGTTGGACCATCTTTTTCTGAACTTCTCGTGATACACAGGTGAACTTCCTATTCTCGAACCAGTTCTGAACTTACTCACAAAGCTGATGAACGCTCCGAAATATGTAAGTCAACTACCTATTTTTTTCACAAGTGAACCTATTTTTGGACTATATTTTTTCTGACTTCTCGCAATGCGTACGTGAACTTACTACTTTTCGCAAATGAAGTTTATTGATTTTTCCTCGTAAAGTTGATGAACTTCCCCTGAACGTATGTGGACTTTCTATATTTTAATTAAGTGAACCTCTCGCTGAAACATATTTTTTTCTGAACCTCTCGCGAGACGTATGTGAACTTCCTATTTTTTGGGCAAGCGAACTTTATTTAACGGAATATTTTTTCTGAACATCTCACGATGCGTAACAAATAGAGAACCTCCGAGATGGACGGACTGAACTCCCAACATTTAAAATTGTGAACCTCCGAGATTGGTGATATGAACTCCCTATTTTTAAAAGCGAACCTTCACATGGAGTGTATCGGTTTCTATTTTTTAAAGTGATTTTGTTTATATATGGTGGACTTCTAATTCGTTTTACAAAAAAGTAAACCTTTTTTACTCGTGAACTTCAAAAATTTCTAAAGCGAGCAACAACTGGATCTGAAGAAGAAGACAAAGTGAAGAACTAAAGCGAGCAACAACCAGCATTAGTTTTCTTCTAAACTTCACACACCATGACGGATTGGAGCTGCAGTTCGTCAGTTCGATTTTTTTACGAAGTCCATGCTCACGCCCGGGAGTCTAGACGGGGAGGTGTTGCACTGCTGCTGTTGTCTACTGCCTGAAAATGAGCAGAAGACGGGGCAGGAGCAAACACGTTCAGAAAGAAATACATGCATCTTCCGAGAGAGATAGCATGAAGGGTCGCAACATAGAAAACAAAAAAAAATTCCTACGCAAAGATAGCGGAATAAACCCAACATCTAGATCCGATCTACGAGAGGTTGGTAGCAAGAAGGAGATCGAATCTCACCCTCGAAGAAAACCGTGAGCGTTTTGTCGAGGCAGGGGTTGGCTAGTCGATCCCCGCAACTAGACTTGTCTAGTCGCGAGGAGATGTGTTATCCAAGCGCCGCACGAGCAACGCCTCCGAGAGATCCACACGTACAGCTCGATGAAGACTCCACGTTCTTGATCCCGCAAGAGGTGGTGGAGAGGCTCGAGATCAACAGCACGACGACGGTGGCGTGGTGTGTATGGTGGAGATTGGACAGGGCTTCGCCAAGCGGTGTCGGGAGAGAGGAGGAGGAGGGGGGTGCGGCTAGGGTAGGGAGGGGGCCGGCGGCTTGGCACCTTAGGGGGAGTCAAAGGGTGCCCACTGCCCCTTCATACCATGTGGGCCCCATACTCCTATGGGCCCCACTTCTAGACCCCTCTAGAACCTTCTAGAACATTCCGGTACTTTACCGATAAATCCCCGAACCTTTCTTAACCTCCGGAAACAACTTTCCTTATATGAATCTTATTCTCCGGACCACTCCGGAACTCCTCGTGATGTCCGGGATCCTATCCGGGACTCCGAATCAATATTCGTTCTCACCATCAATTATCTCGAACCCTAACTACATCGAACGTTAAGTGTGTGACTCTGCGGGTTCGCGAATATGTCATATTAATAGCGGGACCGGGATGTCCATATTAATTCCTACATATTCGACGAAGTACTTTACTAGTCGAACCACAATGTCCGGGATTCAATTAATCCATATACGATCCCTTTTGTTTCACGATATATTACTTGTCCGAGATTCAATCCACCGATATCTCCATATCTGATTAATCTCGTTACCGACAAGTTCTCTTTACTCGTTCCCATAGAATAGGATCCCTTATGACTAGCCACTTAGTCATATGCTTGCAAGCGTTTGGATGCTATACTACCGAGAGGGCCCAGAGATATCTATCCAACTGTTGGATGAACAAATCCCAGTCTTGAAACATGTCACCCAACAACCTATCATCGGAGAACCTGAAAGCCACCTTTATAATCACCCAGTTACGAAGTGACGTTTGATGTCCACAAAGCTCTCCTCCGATAAGTGGGAGTGACATAATCTCATGGTCTAAGGAAACTATATTTGACATCTATTTATTTTGAGTCTCGTCCATTATATCATCACCTATGATACAAACTTCGTTTATTAAGTGATTCATAAATCCATGGTTAGGAAACATCTAACCATCACTTAATTAAACGAACTAGTCACAAGAGGAAAGACTAGGGACACATTACTGTTTATATTCCACACATGTATTTGTTTCCGGTTAATACAATTCTAGCATGGAATTAAACATATCATGAACGGAGAAATATGATAAACAATAATCATTATTATTGCCTCTTGGGCATATCTCCAACAGTCTCCCACTTGCACTAGAGTCAATAATCTAGTTTACATTTGTAGCAATCTAACACCCATGGCCTCTCGGTGTTGATCATGTTTTGCTCGTGGAAGAGGTTTAATCAACGGGTCTGCCACATTCAGATCCGTATGCACCTTGCAAATCTCTATGTCACCATCCTTGACATTCTCACGCAAATTGTGATAGCGGCGCTTGATATGCTTGGTATTCTTGTGTGAAGTCGGGTCCTTGGCAAGAGCTATTGCACCTGTATTATCACAGTACAGGGCCAGAGGTCTTGACGCACTTGGAACCACGCTCAGCTCTGAGAGGAACTCCTTCATCCAGACTGCTTCACTTGCTGCCGACGAGGCCGCAACATACTCCGCTTCTGTTGAAGATTTCGCCACCACGCTCTGCTTGGAACTCCTCCAACTCACAGCGCCACCATTCAGAATAAACACGTATCCGGACTGAGATTTAGAATCATCCGGATCTGTGTCCCAACTAGCATCGACGTAACTCCTTACGACAAGCTCTTGGTCACCTCCATATACGAGAAACATTTCCTTAGTTCTATTCAGATACTTAAGGATATTCTTGACAGCTGACCAGTGTTCCACTCCTGGATCACTTTGGTACCTGCTAGTCAAACTTACAGCATGGCACACATCTGGTCTAGTACATAGCATGGCATACATGATAGAGCCTATCGCAGAGGCATAAGGAACCTTGTCCATTATCTCTCTATCTTCTGCCGTAACAGGAGTCTGAGTCTTACTCAGAACCTTTCCTTGCAACATTGGTAAGAACCCCTTCTTTGAATTTTCCATTCTGAACTTCTTCAGAACCTTGTCAAGGTATGTACTTTGTGAAAGCCCTATTAGGCGCTTTGACCTATCTCTATAGATCTTTATGCCTAAAATATACGCCGCTTCACCAAGGTCTTTCATTGAAAAACTCTTATTCAAATAAGACTTTACACTTTCAAGTAGTGTAACATCATTTCCAATCAATAATATGTCATCCACATATAGTATTAGAAATGCAACTGAACTCCCACTCACTTTCTTGTAAATACAGGCTTCTCCATAAGTTTGGACAAATCCAAACCCTTTGATCACTTCATCAAACCGGAGATTCCAACTCCGCGATGCTTGCTTCAGTCCATAGATGGATCTCTGAAGTTTGCATACCTTGTTAGCATCCTTTGGATCAACAAAACCTTCGGGCTGTACCATGTACAACTCTTCCTTAATATGACCATTAAGGAACGCGGTCTTCACATCCATTTGGCAAATTTCATAGTCATAATATGCGGCAATTGCTAACATAATCCGAACAGATTTCAGCATCGCTACGGGTGAGAATGTCTCATCGTAGTCAACTCCTTGAATTTGTCGGAAACCCTTTGCGACAAGTCGAGCTTTATACACGGTGACGTTTCCGTCAGCGTCTGTCTTTCTCTTGAATATCCATTTGTTCTCAACGGCCTTACGGTCATTAGGTAAGTCTACCAAAGTCCATACTTGGTTTTCATACATGGATTCCATTTCGGATTTCATGGCTCATAGCCATTTATCGGAGTCTGGGCTCATCATTGCTTCCTCATAATTCGCAGGTTCATCATTGTCTAACACCATGACATTCATGACGGGGTCGTACCGGTCAGGAGCGGTACGTTCCCTCGTTGATCTGCGAGGTTCAATAGCAGCCTTGACTGGAACAGCATGATCACCATCATTTGCTCCTTCTTCAGGTGGCGATGGCTGTTCTGGAACAACTTCCAGTTCTGCGCTACTCGGCATCTCAAGAACAGGTTCAATAACCTCGTCGAGCTCTATCTTCCTTCCACTCACTTCTTTCGAGAGAAACTCCTTCTCTAGAAAGGAACCATTCTTGGCAACGAAAATCTTGCCTTCGGTTCTGTGGTAGAAGGTATACCCAATAGTTTCCTTAGGGTATCCAATGAAGATGCACTTTTCCGATTTGGGTTCGAGCTTATCAGGTTGAAGCTTTTTCACATAAGCATCGCAACCCCAAACTTTGAGAAACGATAACTTTGGCTTCTTGCCAAACCATAACTCATATGGAGTCGTCTCAACGGATTTTGATGGAGCCCTATTTAGTGTGAATGCGGCTGTCTCTAATGCATAGCTCCAAAATGATAGTGGCAGATCTGTGTGAGACATCATAGATCGCACCATATCCAATAAGGTTCGATTATGACGCTCAGACACACCATTACGCTGTGGTGTTCCGGGTGGCGTGAGTTGTGAAACAATTCCACACGTCTTTAAAAGCATGCCAAACTCGTAACTCAAATATTCGCCTCCACGATCGGATCGAAGAAACTTGATTTTCTTGTTACGATGGTTCTCAACTTCACTCTGAAATTCTTTGAACTTTTCGAACGTTTCAGACTTATGCTTCATTAAGTAAATATACCCATATCTACTCAAATCATCGGTGAAGGTTAAGAAGTAACGATATCCACCGCGTGCTGCAACACTCATCGGACCACACACATCGGTATGTATGATTTCCAACAAGTCTGTTGCTCTCTCCATTGTGCCGGAGAAGGGTGTTCGAGTCATCTTACCCATAAGGCATGGTTCGCAAGTTTCAAATGATTCAAAATCAAGTGAATCCAAAAGTCCATCAGAATGGAGTTTCTTCATGCGCTTTACACCAATATGACCCAAACGGCAGTGCCACAAATATGTGGTATTATCATCATTCACTTTGCATCTTTTGGCATCAATGTTATGAACATGTGTATCACTACTATCGAGATCCAATAGAAATAAACCATTCCTCTCAGGTGCATGACCATAAAAGGTATTATCCATATAAATCGAAATACCAAAGTTTTCAGACTTAAATGAATAACCGTCTCGCAATAAACAAGATCCAGATATAATGTTCATGCTTAACGCAGGCACATAATAACAATTATTAAGGTTTAAAACTAATCCCGAAGGTAAATGCAGAGGGAGTGTGCCGACAGCAATGACTTCAACTTTTGATCCATTTCCAACTCGCATCGTCACCTCGTCCCTTGCCAAGCGCCGTCTATTCCGCAGCTCCTGTTTCGAGTTACATATATTAGCAACCGAACCAGTATCAAATACCCAGGTGCTACTACGATCACTTGTTAAATACACATCAATAACTTGTATATCATATATACCTTGTTTGACGGTGCCAGCCTTCTTGTCCGCCAAATACTTGGGGCAGTTCCGCTTCCAGTGTCCGGTTCCCTTGCAGTAGAAGCACTCAGTATCAGACTTAGGGCCCTTCCTTGACTTCCTCGCAGGCCCGGCAGCTCGCTTGCCGTCCCTCTTGAAGTTGTCTCTTTTGCCCTTTTTCTTGAAACTGGTGGTCTTGTTGACCATCAACACTTGATGCTCCTTCTTGATTTCCACTTCCGCGGTCTTTAACATCGCGAAAAGCTCAGGGAGAGTTTTCTCCATCCCTTGCATGTTATAGTTCATCACAAAGCTTTTGTAGCTCGGTGGAAGTGACTGGAGAACACGGTCAATCCCCAACTCATTGGGAATCACAACACCCAGCTGCGCCAGACGATCACTGTACCCAGACATCTTGAGCACGTGTTCACTGACGGAGCTGTTCTCTTCCATCATACAGCTAAAGAACTTAGAAGAGGCTTCATACCTCTCCACCTTGGCTTGAGTCTGAAACATAGCTTTCAGATCAATGATCATCTGATGAACGCCATGGTGCTCAAAACGCTTTTGAAGCTTAGGTCCTAAGCCATACAACAGACCGCACTTAACTATCTCGTGGTCCTCTGAACGGGCTGCCCAGACATTCCTAATGTCTTCAGCCGCTCCCTCTGCTGGAGCCTCACCTAGCGGCGCATCTAGGACATACAGTTTCTTGGCAGCTTTGAGGATAATTTTCAGATTCATAAACCAATCCGAGAAATTGCTTCCATCGTCTTTCAGCTTGTCTTTCTCTAGGAACGCGTTAAAGTTCATGGTGATGTTGGGAAGGGCCATTGATCTACAACATTATTTGCAAGGTTTTTAGACTATGTTCATGATATCATGTTCGAAAAGATAATCTAATTATAAAACGAACTCCCACTAAACTCAACATCTCTCTGGTTGTTTAGTGACACACGATCCAAAATCCACTACACCACAACCGATCATCACGTGAAGTGGCGCAACTTCAAATGGTGAACATCTCCATGTTGATCATATCATTCATATGACTCGTGTTTAGCCTTTCGGCTCTTGTGTTCCGAGGCCATGTCTGTACATGCTAGGCTCGTCAAGAAAACCGTAGTATTTCTGCATGTGCAAACTGGCTTGCACCCGTTGTATGTGAACGTAGAATCTATCACACCCGATCATCACGTGGTGCTTCAAAACGACGAACTTTGGCAACGGCGCATACTAGGGGAGAACACTTCTTGATATTGACGTGAGAGATCACCTTATCATGCTACCGTCGAGATCGTATCTAGGCATAAACCATAAGGTGCATAAAAAGGATTAACATCACATGCAATTCAATATTGTGACATGGTATAGCCTTTTCTTGTGCCTTTGATCTCCATCTCCAAAGCACCGGCATGATCTCCATCATCACCAGCTCAAACGCCATCACCATGGTTGTATCCACCAACTATTGCAACTACTACTATTGGCTACTCTTAGCAAATAAAGTAAAGCAATTACATGGTGATTAAAGTGACACGCAGGTCATACAATAAATCAAAGACAACCATAAGGCTCCTGCCGGTTGCCGTACTCATCGACATGCAAGTCGTGACAATTACAACATGATCATTGCATACATCACATAATCATATCTTGAGGCCATACCATATCACAAACCCTGCAAAAACAAGTTAGACGCCTCTACTTTGTTTATGCAATTTTTACGTGGCTTCTAATGGGTCAATAGATAGAACCGTTCTAATCTACGCAAAGCCACAACGGTGATAAAATAGTTGCTGATTTACTCATCCTTTTGAAAGGCCTTCCATTGAAAATTGCATATTCACTAAAGCAAGAGAAACAGACACCCGCCAGCCACTTATGCAAAACAAGTTGCATGTCAGTCGTGGAACCGGTCTCTCGTGCGTGGACGAGTAAAGTTGGTCCGGGCCGCTTCAATCTTACAGTACCGCAAAGATGCAAAGTGCACGCGAGAAGGTAGCAACTCAAATCATCAACGCCCACAACACTTGTGTCTAATCGCACCAACATCTACGAATAGATCTAGGCTCTGATACCACTGAAGGGTCGCAACATAGAAAACAAAAAAAAAATTTCCTACGCAAAGATAGCGGAATAAACCCAACATCTAGATCCGATCTACGAGAGGTTGGTAGCAAGAAGGAGATCGAATCTCACCCTCGAAGAAAACCGTGAGCGTTTTGTCGAGGCAGGGGTTGGCTAGTCGATCCCCGCAACTAGACTTGTCTAGTCGCGAGGAGATGTGTTATCCAAGCGCCGCACGAGCAACGCCTCCGAGAGATCCACACGTACAGCTCGATGAAGACTCCACGTTCTTGATCCCGCAAGAGGTGGTGGAGAGGCTCGAGATCAACAGCACGATGACGGTGGCGTGGTGTGTATGGTGGAGATTGGACAGGGCTTCGCCAAGCGGTGTCGGGAGAGAGGAGGAGGAGGGGGGTGCGGCTAGGGTAGGGAGGGGGCCGGCGGCTTGGCACCTTAGGGGGAGCCAAAGGGTGCGACACCCCTCCCCTTGCCCCTCCTTATATAGGAGGCCAAAGGGGGGGGTGCGCCCCTCCCTCTCCTAGGGCCGGCGCAAGGGGGGGTGGCTTGGCCCCCAAGCCACCTCTAGGGTTTCGGCCGCCCCCCCCCCCCTTGCTTCTAGAAGCTTGGCCCGGGTGGGCCTATGGGGTGGTGGTGCGGCTGGCCCATTAGGCCAGCCCACTGCCCCTTCATACCATGTGGGCCCCATACTCCTATGGGCCCCACTTCTAGACCCCTCTAGAACCTTCTAGAACATTCCAGTACTTTACCGATAAATCCCCGAACCTTTCTTAACCTCCGGAAACAACTTTCCTAATATGAATCTTATTCTCCGGACCACTCCGGAACTCCTCGTGATGTCCGGGATCCTATCCGGGACTCCGAATCAATATTCGTTCTCACCATCAATTATCTCGAACCCTAACTACATCGAACGTTAAGTGTGTGACTCTGCGGGTTCGCGAATATGTCATATTAATAGCGGGACCGGGATGTCCATATTAATTCCTACATATTCGACGAAGTACTTTACTAGTCGAACCACAATGTCCAGGATTCAATTAATCCATATACGATCCCTTTTGTTTCACGATATATTACTTGTCCGAGATTCAATCCACCGATATCTCCATATCTGATTAATCTCGTTACCGACAAGTTCTCTTTACTCGTTCCCATAGAATAGGATCCCTTATGACTAGACACTTAGTCATATGCTTGCAAGCGTTTGGATGCTATACTACCGAGAGGGCCCAGAGATATCTATCCAACTATTGGATGAACAAATCCCAGTCTTGAAACATGTCACCCAACAACCTATCATCGGAGAACCTGAAAGCCACCTTTATAATCACCCAGTTACGAAGTGACGTTTGATGTCCACAAAGCTCTCCTCCGATAAGCGGGAGTGACATAATCTCATGGTCTAAGGAAACTATATTTGACATCTATTTATTTTGAGTCTCGTCCATTATATCATCACCTATGATACAAACTTCGTTTATTAAGTGATTCATAAATCCATGGTTAGGAAACATCTAACCATCACTTAATTAAACGAACTAGTCACAAGAGGAAAGACTAGGGACACATTACTGTTTATATTCCACACATGTATTTGTTTCCGGTTAATACAATTCTAGCATGGAATTAAACATATCATGAACGGAGAAACATGATAAACAATAATCATTATTATTGCCTCTTGGGCATATCTCCAACAGATAGCATCAGTGCTGTTTATGGTGGACTCCAGGACCGGTGCATGGTGGACTCGAGAGGCGGCATGGGGTGGACTCCAGGACCGGTGCACGGTGGACTTCCGTCGGGGCACCCGCTCTGGCCAGCGACGCCGTGGTCTCCGTTTGTCGATCTTGCGGCAGGTAGCTAGGGGTTCCGAGCAGGGAGCCGAGCAGGGCCGGGCGGTGCATCGCCGGAAGAGGTGGAGCAGCGCCGCCGATGTGGGGAGCTGGGCCGACGCGATGGCCTCCCGACGGCGTCCCGTGGGAAGATCCATGGGGCGGCGCACGGATCCTGCCGGCGACGGCGCGCGGGATCCTCCCTATTGCGGTGCACGGGATCCTCCCGGTCGGCGGAGATCGAGGGAGCTCCGGGAGGGGCACGACGATAGGATCCACGCGGTGCAGGCCGTCGCCGATCGTCGGGGTCGGGGGAAAAGGCGGCGGATCGAGGCGGGTGGGTGGTTGGCGGCCGACGGCGCGTTGGAGGTGGATTAGGAGGTCGGGGATGGCGCCTGGGTGGTTCGCCGGCTGGCGGCGCGCAGGGAGGCCGGATGCGCGAACTATAGAGCCGACGGCGGCGCGCAGGATTGGAGGCGGTGGCGTGCAGGTGGTTGGCGCACGGTGCAGGAGGTGGAGCTGGGTCCGGGCGCGGTGGCCTCCTACCGGTGGGGGAAGAGCAGGGGCGGCGGGGTGGCCTCCCGCCGGTGGGGAAGGATGGAGAGGAAGACTCGAGGAAGTTCGGTACGGGTGCGGTAGTAGGTAGGTGGCTCGGGTCGGGTGGGGTGCAGGGGTAGAAGGTGTTTAGGATGGGTCATATCGAGATAAGAAGGTCTCTAATTTGGAAAAGTTGTGCTGAATAGCTATTCTACAAACACTTAAGGGGTTGTGCAGAATAGTCCCACCCTATATATATATATATATAGAGCAGGACTATTCTAGAACCACCCTTAAGTGGTTCTAGAATAGCTATTCTAGAACCCATCCTAATCACCTTCTTGCCCCCTGACCACACCCCACCCCTCGTACCCACCTTCTTCCCCTGACCCCGCCCAAGTCACCCACCTGCCGGCGATCCACCCCGGCCACCCACCTCTTTCGCGCGAGATCCGGCCGGCCACCCACCTTCCCTACATGTGATCCGCCGCGTGCCACCAGCCCTGCTCCGACCACCTCCGCGCCAGCACCCCGGCGACCACCTCCGCGCGCCGCCCCTGCAGGCCACCCCACAGCACCCCCGCCGCCGGCGATCTGCTCACACCAGCGCCGCCCCGCCCCCATCCTACTAGCGAACGGGAGGACCTCCCGTCGCCACCGACCTGCCAACACCAGCCCCGCCCTGCCCCCATCCTACTCGCCAACGCGAGGACCTCCCACCGCAGATCCAGGTCCACCGCGCACCATGCCGACCTTTATCGTGGCCGGCGGATGCGCGCCCCTCCTCTGCAAAACCGGCGGTAGCCCCAACCTTCCAAGTCGCCCGCTCGCTTTATTCCGGCCGAGCGACTGCCTCCTCCAGATCTCGACCGGTCAGCGCCACCCCATCACGACCCCTGCCTCCACGGGGAGCACGACTGACGGGGAGTACCTCCTCAACGTCCCCAAGGAAATCCGCGTGGCCGTGGACTATCCGACCACCTCCCTGGAGAAGATGCAAGAGACGGTGCCCGCACTATTCCCCTGGTGCAAAGCGCCGTCCTCGAGCTCAACCTACCGGCGCTCTACTCCGAATTTCCAAGCGCATAACTGCATAGGTGCAGAACTGCGGTTGTTTCTGAACTGCAGTGTTTCAGTTCAGAGCTCCTACTAGTTCCTAGTTGAACCGTTGATTGTTTCCCTCTGCCAACATGCATTGTCCATTCACTTGTATTAATTCTTTGGCGGAGTTCGCAACTCGTTTTGAAGAAATTCGCTATGTTTGATTGTGAAGTCCAGAGAGTGAGGTGTCGAAGTTCGGAGAGGGTGAGTGGTGAAAAATTCAATGTTGCAAAGTTTGCTTCTAATTGTCATGGAGTTCGGTTTGTTCCACAATGCAAGTCCACGAAGAGAGATGTGAAAGTTCGGAGAGTTACTCATGTTTAATCTTGCTTCAAAGTTCACTTTTATCCTTCTGAGATTTCACGATTTTTTTTCTAGAAAGTTCACCTCGCATATTGTAGTTCACTTATTTAGCCGTGGAAGTTCAAACTGTCACGTGCATGCCATCGAAGTTCGCTCTTCAAAATTTAGAAGTTCACCTACCAAATCCGTTGAAGTCCACCGAACAACAGTAAGGAAAAAACAGAAGTTCATTTTTGTCAAAAGTTCACTTTATTTATTTCGATCGGTTCGGTTTCCTCTTTAGTGAAGTTCAGTTCATCCCTAACATATAAAGGACGTATAAGGATGTGAAATGCAATTTGAAAAACATTACAAAAATCAAATAAAGTCAAAACATTACGAAAATTCTCCGTGAGGAAGTTCACTTACGTCTCCCGTAGAAGTTCACTTTCGTGACGAGGGAAGTTCAGAAATGGTCCGAGTATGAAAAATCGAACAAGTCAAAAAAATGACGTAACCCGTGCATCTGGTGCTCCGTAAAGAAGTTCACATAGTGTTATGAAGAAGTTCAGTGTTGTGAAGTGGGAAGTTCAGAAGTGGTTCCAAAATAGCTATTCTAGAACCGGTTCCAGAATAGCAGACATATATATATAACTTCAAGCTCGAAGGCTATCACAAAGATAATTGCATAAGTAAAGAGCTCGGGTATAGAAATAACCGAGGCACGCGGAGACGATGATTTATCCCGAAGTTCACTTCCCAATGGAAGCTAATCTCCGTTTGGAGCGGTGCGGTGTTCACCAAAGTGAAGCACCGAATAGCCGTCAAATGGCACACCGTAACTCCTTCGTGCCTCCACCAATGTGGAGTACCACGAACCACTATGGGACACTTGAGGGTGGTCACCGAACCCATACAAGGTTGGGGCAATCTCCACAACTTAATTGGAGGCTCCCAACAAATCCCGCGAGCCACCAAAACTCTGAGATGAACAAGGTTGAGCCACACTCCACAACCTAATTGGAGGCTCCCAACAAATCCCGCGAGCCACCAAAACTCCCGTGTACCAACGTGCCCTAGAGGAACAAGCTCTAGGGCACCCAAGCACCCCGAGAGTAACAAGCTTCTCAACTTCAACTTCCACGTATCACCGTGGAGAGCACAAACCGATGCACCAAATGCAATGGCCAAGAACACAAGAAGTGCTCAAGTCCTTCACTCTCAAATCCACCAAAGCAACTAGTGCTATAGAGGGAGAAGAGAGGAAGAACAATGGAGAAGAACACCAAATAACTCCAAGATCTAGATCCAAATGTTTCCCCTCACTTATAGGAGAGATGGTTTGGCGGAAATGTGGATCTAGATCTCCTCTCTCTATTCCCACTAAATGGAGGCAAAAATCATGGAGTTATAGAGAGGGGAGAGCTCTAAAAAGATCAACAATGGAGGTCAAAAAAGAGCTCTAATGGTTAGAAAACCTTTGGGGAAGAAGCCCCCTTTTTATAGGTCCTCCAAAAAGTAGCCGTTTCTACCCGAAACTATTCGTCCGGAATCACCCGGAATATTCCAGATCCAGTCCGGACCGTCCGGAATAGATCCGGAATAATCCGGATCCATTCCGGATCGTCCGGAATATTCTGGACCATTCTGGACAAAATCTGAAACCCTAACAGAGCCATTTTGAGATCACCTCGGAATCCGTCCGGAATTACCCGGAAAATTCCGAGCTGTCCGGAATGACCCGGAAAATTCCGGATGATATACAGAGTGTAAAACATCACGCACGAGAAACGCGATATCTTTTACATCCGGACTCCGTTTTCGATGATCTTGGGCTCGTTGGAATCAACACAACAAGCACTACAAGATTATGCATAGAAACATCATTGTCCAACATGGGAAGGTAAAACCAAATGGGAAAATGTTAGATCTCTCTCTAAATGAATAACCGGTAAACCCCCAAAATAAAAAACGTAATAAGTCTTTCATACGAAATCCGTTTTTGATGAACTTGAGCTTGTATTGAAGATCAATACAAGCTATAAAACCACATCTAGATAAAAGCCAAATAAGAATAGGCAATGGAGATTTTGGTATGGGTAGGAAGGTGTGAACCTTTCCTCACTAGTGAATCGGCAAAATCTCCACCACCGAAAACGCAATCGAAGATGCAACCAAATATTGTTTTCGAAGGACTTAAGCTTGTCATGACTATCATGACCAGAACCAAGACCTCACTATGATAAGAGTAAAATAAGAACCAAGAAAGGATGATGCCAAGGATGCAAAGGTTTGAGCTCTTACGATCGATACGCTAAAGCTCATTTAAGAGCCCCTTTTGATAGTACGGTTAGCTATCCTAAAACCCTATCAATATCATATCTTTGCCTTGCGCATAATCCACTTGAGATCGATGATGAAGATCTTGATCTTCTCAAGATGGATCACCTTTCTTTATTGCGCTCCACTCGATGAAGACTCGCATATTGCTCCCTGAACGGAATTGATGAGAGTGTTTCTCCCTCAACTACGCCAACAAGCACTCTTGATACCCTGAAAGAAAAATAATATATGGGATAGGTTGAGCCTCCAAGTGCAGAGTATGTAGAAGTGGAAGTCTTTTCCCACGAGGGTGACTCGAGGGTTTAATATCGAACTCTCGGGGAATCAGTAGTGGGGATTTTATCTCCTTGTCCTTCTCTAGATTTCCTGCAAACAAAGTAAATTGCTTTGTGCCCTTAACCTCACCAAGTGGTTGTCAAGCACAAGGTGTGAGAATAATATTAAGATAATAATGAATGCAAAATAGTAAATAAATATGCAATGGTGGTAAGTAGTAATGCAAGGATGATAGTAATGATGATGGATGATATTTTTGGGGTTTTATATGTGTATGAAATGAATAAAAGTGTTTTTGTATTTTCTGATTTTAAAATGGCTGAATGTAGAAAATGCTTAAAAGTGGTTGGAAAGTTGTTTCTGATGATTAAAAATGGACCGGGGTTCATGGTTTCATACATGCACTCTCTCTTTAATATAGTGTGGCAAATAAGTAGACATAGGATTAACATATGAGATTGCAAACAAGTTTAATGACATGTTACTAATTATATGGGCATCACATCCTAACATAGAGACCTTTTGATTATTAGTCTCACTTATACTCCACCAAGATGCGAACTAAATCATAACACCTCAGTAATTAAGATGACTCAGAGTATAGCCTTAAGATTAATGACATGAAGTGAAAATAAGAACATGCTGGATCTAGTCATAGGTAGAGGCTTGTCACTCCTCATACCTTGCAACATGGTGTTTTGGTTTATCCCTAGTGAGGCAACAAAGTAAGGTAAACACCCAATGGATCGCGATATTAAGTTGTCATCTTATCACATCACCACCCCCGTTACTCCAACTAATGCACACGTTCCCCCTCACACGCTCTCGTAAACATGCTTGATCAAAACAAGGATACAAGAACGGGGTACATAATATGCATCTACTTTCATAACTGAAATAAACATTGCAATCTCAACATATATTAACTCATAAAAAGATCCACCACAAAGGTAATACAATGATGACCGTAATGATGTTCAGCAGCTCATACGATGCTAATTAGTGAAGCTCAAGAGAGAGAGAGATACATATGCTACTGGCACAAACCCATAGTCCAGAGGTGGACTACTCCCTCTTCATCATGGAGACGGTGGAGATGTCGATGGAGAAGAAGGAGACCTCTCCGGCAGCGCTCCGCCGGAGTTCCCCCCCCCCCCTCCAATCTGCAGCCTCCTGGTCTCTGTTTCTTGTTTCTCTCGTGTGGCGGCTCCCCTTTCGAAGAACGTCGGGGGGATCTTTTTATAGGAGTTTTTAGGTCACGAGGATGCTTCAGGGCGAAGGATCGACGCAAACGGGGCCACGAGGGCCAAAAGAGGTGGGCCCACGCGGCCCCTGTACCTGGCCGTGTGGGGCACCCCCTTTTGCCCCTCCGGCCTCCGTTCACTTGCTTCTTTCGCTCCTAGGTCTTCCTCCTTCCAAAATAATGATCCCCGTAAATTTATAGCTCATTATGACGTCGTTAAGGCCCTGAAACAAATAAGGAAAGAAATAGGGGTTTTCTGCCTGCGCAGGATTAATTCCATAAAAAGGGGAAATCATCATTAATTACCAAAAATCATTAAATAACAGTAATATACCCCTTATATGATGCAAATATGAATGGAAAACAAGTGTTATAGTGCAAAGTTCATGTATGCATTTTACATGCATCACTCCCCCATACACCAATATGGGAGAGACACACTTTCGCCTTATCTTAATGACGATCACCATGACGTCATCCTCCACGAGCAACATAGGATCTTCCTCTTGATTCATGCTCATGTAGAAATACCATGAGATCACACGATCCCTCATGGTACATCGCAAGCCTTGTGTGTTGATCAACTCGCACTTAGCCTTGATCAACATATAATCTTCTTTCCTTAGCCTTGACTCCAACATATGGAGATCAAGCAATGCATATGGACACACCTACAAGTAGCTGAATACAAACATTAGTCCATAGAGATTGTCATTAATTACCAAAACCACACATGGGGGCAACCATGCTCTTTCAATCTCCCCCATTTTGGTAATTGATGACAATCCCTTTTAAGAGGGTTTGTATAATGAATTAAGCAACCTTGCAAGACAAGCAAGCACGGATGCAAGAGCATTAAAGGAAAATGCTTAAGAACTGAACAAAAGCATAAAACCAAATTCCCTTAAACCCTCTAAACTTCTCCCCCATTGGCATCGATTGCCAAAATGGGAGGAAAAATTTAGAAGGCCAATATAATATGAGTTCCTAAAAAATGTGTGCATTTCTCAAGATATGAGTGAAATCAAATGCACATATCCAATGATGAATAGATAGAGGAAATCAAACTATATTGAGGATCCAAAGATTGCAAAGAGATGAAATCATTCTAAACATCTCCACAAAGGAGATAGGCAATCAAAAGATCCGAAACAAGAGTTCTAAATAAAAATGGAGAAGCTCCCCAATGTTCTTGCACTATTGAGGAGTGTACAAATATTGAATCCTCACTCCCCCAAAATCATCTAGAACACGCAACAAGTGCAAGTGTGCATAAAGCAAAAGCAAATCCTAGCACTTGCACCAAAGATATGGTTGAGCCATAAGGAGATACCAATTTTCAAAGATTCAACATAAGATAGGCCCAACCGAGATAAAAAGAAGATCTTTAAATGAGTATGTTCACAAGCTTAGGGATACCAATTGGAAACTAAAACCAATTAAAAATACCAAAAGCTAGTGAGAGCATTTAGCCAATAAAAATCAACATGCTCACCATGATAAGCATGAAGTCAAAGATCTTCAATAAAACTTGAGTGCGCAAAGATGCAAATAGAAATAAGACAAGCACTCATGAGAAATTTTCTTTTAAAATTCACGAAAGAATCAAATATAATAAACAAGGTGACTCAAAAGAAATAGGATACCAATTAAAAAGTGACCTCTCATATGTATAGGTTTCTAAGTAGACAAATCGTTGAAGATATACATCCACAAGGAACATGTACATACAAAATGGTTCGTGAAGGAGAGAACAAGGTATCTAAAGAGGAAGTCATAAATATACGAAAGAGATTATTGCTTAAAAGCATAGCACATAGCTACAATTTATCTCATTGTATATAAATGAACTTCAAACACATCACACATATCACTAAGGGAACAAGAGATAGTGGAGATGCTTTGAGATAGGCAACAAGTATCACAAAGAAAGAATACCAATTGAAGGAAAGGTTTTTTTTCAATTTCATCACTAATATCACAAAGATATACCAAGTGAAGGAAATAGTCAAAACCACAACAATTGCACAAAAAAGCTTTCATGCCAAGAGGCAACCTACACAAGGTTGAATAACTTAGAAACGTATGCATGAGGTAGATACTTGTTACCAAGATAGCATTGGTGATGAAGAAGATGAGACTTTGTTTATCATCAAAGCTTGACTCCAATAATCACATGGTGAGAACACCTTCCTTATGAATGAGACAAGCATCCAATGCATCTCCATTGTACCTAAAACAAAATTCAAGTAGAACATGGTTCCCAAACTCATTGGGTCCCATAGTAGTTAGATAAACTACAATACATAGGAAACACTCCACATAAATATGTGCATATGGATATGAAATTGAATTTCATGCACATCTTAGCCGATTTAGGATTCGGTGGAGTATACCCCATGCATTGGAACGAGAAAGACAAACATGCCATATAATATATATATTAGAGAATACACATGCAAAGTCTTTCAAAAACCAAACATGATACAATTTGGACAAGAACACCAAGTAAACCAAGAAGATAGCACAACAAAGTGTGACACAGAAAGATTGTCCAAAATATATCAAAATTCAAATCAACACATGATTGAGAAGGAACCAACAACAACAAAATGATTGATTCCAAAAACACATCAACACATGAAGTGAGATAAAACACCAATTGAAAATAAGATACCAACTAGAAGCGAGGATACCAAAAAGGATATTACTTGAAAGATATCAAGTAAAAGGAAAAACAAGAGACAAGGTATCAAAGCTCCCATAAGAGATACTAATTGAAACAAATATCTATGGATGAGATGTCAAATTACAATTAATACCAATTGAAGGTACCAAGGCAAGGCCAATGAGCATATAAGATAAAAATAGAAGTCATTCTCAAATGTCTTCTCTCATTTAGGAAGATAAGGCACATTTTCAAGAAATAAGAAAACCAACTCCCAAAAGAGAGCAAGATAATAACAAGTATACCAAGCACTCTCTAAATTTTTATGATGGCACAAAACACCAAGGGAAAATGTTTGTCTTCCATAAACACATAGGTTAGAAATCAAATGCCAATTGAAAATATCAAATATTAATTGATAAGATAGTGTTCTAAATAATAAAGGAACGCTCCCCCAAGATTCATGCATTATCTTGATATTTTCATTTTAATACAAAATGCATACACAAGGGATCATTACTTTCCATATGTCATTTAGAACAATAAACAATACCAATTGAAAGATAGAATCCATGCAAGAGGCAAGGAAGACAACGGGAGTCAAAAAATAAATACTTGGCAAGTGATGAAGCAAATAAAAGCAAATGCCAAAGTAAGGATAATCAAAAATATTCTACCACAAATGTGAATATCAATTGTCCAAGGACAATGAGTAAACGGAATTATTTTCTTGGTGGTAGAGAAATCCAAGATTATACTCACAAGATAAATCATATGGTGAAAGATAAGAATTGAAACACCATATTTTAATAAAGTTTGTTGGTAGTTTCAACTATTCGAACCAACCGGCAAAGTCATGGTTAGAATAATATGGAATAAATGGTTTCCTCAAATAATATATGGGAATACATATTCGAGAAAACCACACCAAGCAAACTCACACAAACAAGATCCAAAAGATAACCAAAAGGAAAGTGGAACTTGTTCGAGTTCACATGCCACATAGGAACAAGATAATTTACAATATCAACTCCAAGTGGCAAAACCTCAAATGTTCACATTTTATGGGATTGTAATATGCACAGAGCTTATTATTCCCCCATAATATGATAATTCATTTCTTCTTAACAAGAGACAAATAAACACGAACTAGAGAAATTAATGGACATTATAGAATTTGATTTCCTCATGAATATGACATACCACATAGTGACTAGATAATATTGAAATATCAATCCTAGGTGGTGTGCCCCATGTACACACATTTTTAGGATTGTGAAGTGCACAAAGCATATCACTCCCCCAAAACAGGATAGTCCATTAATCTCTCAAAAGAGCCAATTGAAATCAACACAAGATCCAATAAAGACTCAACACGAAGTTTACACATATATGGAGTGCAAATTAACATACACAAACTTGATTGCTCAAGGTAAGTAATAAGCACAATATATACAAGCACATGCTAGGAACAAAACTAACTCATGCAATGGATCAAGCAACTTTCAATTTATATATAATTTAAATACAAGTTACCGCAAGAAGGAATATAGGTTGTGAGATATGAGAATATAATCCAAATGACTTGGCTTGTGAAAATAATAATCATGAAGATCCCTTAGTTCTTCAAAGATAACCAAGTCTCCAATGTCCCCCAACAATACCTATTGATCAAGTTTGAGCTTGTTGGTCCCCAACCAAGTTGGGTCCTAAGAGGTTAGTCACAATAGGCTTGGCAACCCAAATGGTTCTTTTCTTTACACCACTTTGAGTTCCCACATATTTGGCAAACACATTGCCAACCCTATCCTTCCTAAGAGAATAAGCATCATCAATTATAATAGGGTTGGATAAGGTACCATTAGTGCATGAAGAAGCCAAGTGACCCTTCTCACGACATAAGTAGCAACATCGACTCTTCTTTTTCTTCTTAATAGGCTCCTCAACTTGAGGAGCAATAACTTGAATCTTCTTAGGAGGTGACCCTTGTTCAACTCGAGGTTGAGCATGAGATTGAATAAGAGGCCGCTTCCCTAGTTGCTTCTCACTAAGAGGCTTATTCTTCATTGGGCAATCCCTAACATGGTGCCCTTCAACTTTGCACTTGAAGCAAACCATCTTGGCCAAATGATTGACTTGCTCCTGGCTCTTCTTATTGTTACTCTTGGACTTGTTCTTGATATTGGAGTTAAATCCAAGTCCACTCTTGTCATTGGGGGATTGTTGCACACTCAACATGTTGTCAAGTGTGGTCTTCCCTTCATGACGCCTTTCCAAGCCTTTCTTCAAAGAAGTGGCTTGGGCCTTGAGCTCGCCTCTTTTCTTTACATGGTTAGTGATAACACAAGAGCTAGCTAGGGGAGGTAGATGCATCATTATTAGAGCAACAAGGTATAGAAAGTAATTCATTGCAAGATGTACCAACATTGTGAGTGGATGAGCTACGAGGACTAGCACAAGGCAATATAGCAATTTTAGTAGAGGTTGTGTCATTGTCCACATGAGGCTCACTAGATAATACCTTGGTAGTGATAGCCTCATGAGCTAACTTTAGACAAGCATGTGATGCTAGAAGATCATCATTAGAGATAGAGAGCTTTTCATGAATTTCTACCAATTTCCCATACTTGCTAGTTAACAATTCAAGTTGAGCCCTTAGCTCAACATTCTCCTTTAAAATGGATGCTTCGCACGAAATAGAGTTAGTAGCACAAGCATCAACATTAATAGCAATGGGAGAACAAGTAGGATGCTCTTTTAGCAATTGAGCTTGGAGTTGATCATGAGACTTAGTGAGATGTGCAAGAGAACCTTTAAAGGACTTGACATCCTTTTCAAATTTCTCATTTGCCTCAAGGAGTCTAACAATTTCAACAATAAGCTCACTATTTTTTATTTTAAAATCATTAGCCACCTTGAGAGCTCTATCATAGGTTTCATTTACTTTAGATAATTCTAGAGTAAATGTCTCCTCAAGAGATTCCTTGGTGGTTTGTTCTTCTTCTAGAGCTTCCTCAAGATCCGCAATCTTGTTTGCATAATCACGTTCGCGGCTAAGACTTTCATTTTCGCGAGCTTCCGAATTTTCAATAGTAAGCCCTCGCTCAACAAGGGTGCTCATGATTTCATGGAGGTTCTCACAAGCATTTTTATTCTTTGAAAGAGCATTAAGAACCATTAGGCCTTTCTTACTAAAGTAAGCATTATCATCATTTTCTTCATCATCATTATTATTGTCATGATCATCACTACTTGACGATTTAGCCATGAGGCAAAAGATGGTTGATGAAGTTGAACAATTAATTAATGAACTACTCAAGTTCTCATCTTGTTCCATAGATATTTGGGTTTCCTCTACATTATTAATAATACAAGGATTAGAGGGAACACACGTATTTTTATCATGGCAACAAGATAGAGCAAGCATATCATCATGAGATTTATATAAGTGATTTTTAGAAGATATGAAAGGACTATCAACACAAGCATGTGAAACATTTATAGTGCTAGATGTGTTTAAGTCCAAAGATAAATCATTGCAATAAGATAGAGATGAAATATCATCTATAAGAAGCTCACTATCATCATTGCAAAATTTATCCCTACTCACCATTGCATTATTTTGTGGCTTGCCACATGTAGGTGAAGTAGAATAAGTTGAGAACTCATCACGCCCAGAGGTGGAGGGAGAACAATCATTCCCACAATCAATGGACACACCATATTTGTCTTGACGCTTGGTCCATAGCTCATGAGCATTCCGATAAGGAGAGATCGACAAAGCAACTGCATTTCTCAAAGCCATGAAAATTGCCTTAGAAGCTTGAGCATCTAGATAAGAATTTTTCTCATCCTCTAAAGATAATCTTTTCGGATCCTTTGGAGGAGAAAAACCCATATCTAAAATTCGCTCTATATTTGGGTTAATGACCCTAAAAGAATTTAGCATGCGATTCCTCCAATCATCATAATTTGTGCCATCGAATATTAACAAAGAGGCATTGTGCACTAAACCACTAGACGACATCTTTACTCTCTATATCGTGAAGCCTTATAAAGAGAGAACCCGCTCTGATACCAATTGAAAGGACACGAATGCCGCCTAGAGGGGGGGGGTGAATAGGCGATTTAAAATTCGTTCGGTTTAGGCTTGCATAAATGCAGAACAAAACTTGTGTTTAATTTAACAAGCACAAAACCTACACAAGCTAGGTTTACCTAAGTGCACCAACAACTTATGCTAAGCAAGATATGCAACTATGTGATAGGAATGTATATATATATATATATATATATATATATATATATATATATAGAGCAGGACTATTCTGCAACCCCCATTAAGAGGTCTAGAATAGCTATTCTAGAACCCTTCCCTAAATAAAAACCTTCTAAACCGAACCGAGCTGAACCAACCACCTTCTAAACCGAACCGCTACCAGCCCGCCCCGCGCACCTCCGGCCTCCCATGCACCGCCGTCGGCCCGCCCCGCGCGCCTCCGGCCTGCCACGCGCCGCCGCCATGCCCCCCCCCCCCCCCCGCGCCGCCGCCGGCCCGCCCCGCGCGCCTCTGGCCTCCCACGCGCCGCCGCCGTACCGCCCCGCGCGCCTCCGGCCTCCCGCGCGCTGCCGCGAGGCCCCCGCGCGCCGGCCACTGGAGCTCCATCCTCGGGCTCCGCCGACGCCTAGTGGAACTCTAGCCTTTAGCCCCACCGCCGACCACTAGATCTCCGGCCCCAGGCCTCTCCGCCGGCCTCTAGAGCCTCCGGGTCACCGCCCGCCCTCCCCTGCTTCTCGTCCGACACAACCTCCCCCGTGGTTCTTCTCTGTATTTCCGGCCGTGGACGCGAGGAGCTCTACCGATTCCCTTGTGGCCTGCTCCGTTCCCTCACCCATGGAGTCCTGTCGTCAGAGCCTACCAGCTCCCCTCCGGTGACCTCCACGCGCTATTCCCCAGCGTGCCCGGCCGGTTGTGCAGCGGTGGCTCAAGGCGACCCAGCCCGAGCCCGAGCCCGTTCTAATGCTTCGTGAGGAAGTACACTTACGTCTCCCATAAAAGTTCATGTTGGTGACGAAGGAAGTTCAGAAAAGGTTCGAGTAAAAAAATTCAAAAGTTCAGCGTATAAGGACGTATAAGGATATGAAGTGCACTTTGCAAAACATTACGAAAATCAAATAAAGTCAAAACCATGGCATAGAACGTGCGTCTAATTCTCCGTAAGGAAGTTCACTTACGTCTACCGTAGAAGTTTACTTTCGTGACGCGGGAAGTTCAGAAATGGTACAAGTACGAAAAATCGAACAGGTAAAAAAAAATCAAACAAGTCAAATAAACGACGTAACCCGTGCATCGGTGCTCCGTGAATAAGTTCACATAGTGTTGTGAAGAAGTTCAGTGTTGTGAAGCGGGAAGTTCTGAAATGGTTCGAGAATAGCTATTCTACAAAATCATCTCTATGAGGTAGATTGTTCAAATTGACCGTTCTCACATACAATTAGATGCTATATGAGCCTAATATGACTATCCCATGCAGCAACACCCCACCCAAACACCACAACTATGCAAATTTCAAATCGTTAACTCGTTGACTCGTTTATCTGTTTTGGTATTTTTAAAATTAATCACAAACCGTAACGAATTTGAAAATTATTTCTTCATGAAAAAGTTGCGTCTAGTCAATACCTTTCCAACGCCATATCATTTGTTCCGTTCCGACAAACAGTTAAAAAATAACAACCAAAAAACAGTCCGCCGAAAATTAAAATTGAAAAAATAGAAGTAGGTATTTTCAAAACTGCTCCTATTCTGTAAAGAATTTCGATAAAATGGTAGAGATAACAAAGATGCGCAATTTCAATAGCTATCCGATGGTATATCGTTTGCATTAATCCGATGAGCGGTTTGAAAATGGCGCCCACAAAACTGTACAAAAACGTAGTTTTTGTCGAAAGCAGTATCTTATATATTTAAAATTGATTTAAAACTGTACTTCATTTGGAAAACCTTCAAAGACGAAAAAGTTGCGCAATTTTTGTAGCTATCCAACAACGTATCATGTGCGTCATTCCGATAAACGGATTTAAAATCGCGCTAAAAATACGGTCCGCGGAAACAGGCAAAAAGGATGTCCCGTTAGAAAGTTCACATTATCATTGAATGAAGTCCATCAACTTTGCGCGGGAAGTTCGTAAGTGGTTCCAGAATAGCTATTCTAGAACTGGTTACAGAATAGCAGACCTATATATATATATCCCGAAGACGATGATTTATCCCGAAGTTCACTTCCCAATGAAAGCTAATCTCCGTTTGAAGCGGTGCGGTGTTCACCAAAGTGAAGCACCGAATAGCCGTCAAATGGCACACCGTAACTCCTTCGTGCCTCCACCAATGTGGAGTACCACGAACCACTATGAAAGTGCATGGTTGCCCCTTGCATGGTTTTGGTAATTAATGACAATCTCTATGGACTAATGTTTCTATTGAGCTTTATTTGTAGGTGTGTCCATTTGAGTTGCTTGATCTCCATTTGTTGGAGTCAAGGCTAAGGGAAGAAAAATATGTGTTGATCAAGGCTAAGTGCGTGTTGATCAATACTCAAGTCCAAGTGAAGATATGCCGAAGAAGTGCTTCTCCCATCTTGGTGTATGGGGGAGCAACATGTGAATCTTTACCGAAGCGCAATTGAAAAAAGGTGGTGCATCTTGTGGAGATGAAGATCGTCTTCATCGACCTCAAGTAGATTAAAAGCGCAAGGCAAAGGTATGATCTTGATAGGTTTTTATTTTACCGGTCTCATAATACTTAGTAAGAGACCGGGTTATATGATAGATAGCCGTACTATCAAGAGGGGCTCTCGACCGAATATCGTGATCGTATCGTCGTAGAGAGCACAAACCTTTGCATCCATGCAACCATCTTTATTGGTTCTTATTTGTCTCTTATCGTGGTGTGATCTTGGTGCTTGTCGTGCTCGTCATGACAAGGCAAGTTCACCGAAAACGGTTTTCATATGCGTCTTCTTTTGTGGTTTCGGTATTGGAGATTTTGCCGGTTCATCCGTGCAGAAGATTTATCTCTTCCATTTCTTTGCAAAATCTCCATTGCTTGTTTGCCATTTTCAAAGGTTGCATTTGTCGTCCTCTTTTCAACAAAATTGGTTTCACGTCTTTTGGACGTCATTTGCAAAAGATTTTACCTTTCCGGTTTGCGAAATAAAGGTTGATTCTTTCCCCATTTGGTTTTATTATATCTTGTTGGACTATGATGTTTCTCTGCATAATCTTGTTGTGCTCATTGTGACGATTCCAACGAGTCCAAGATTATCGAAAATGGAGTCCATTTGCAAAAGTTATGGGGCTTTGGATTTGCTGTTTGGATCTGGCCCGGAGTGTGTCCGGATTCTCCAGGCTTCTGTTTTTTCACTGCCGAATTGTTTTTGTGTGGTGCGCTACTGGACTCTGTCCGGAGGTTCACCGGAGATGGTTCGGAGTCTCCGGCCCACAGGACCCGGAAACTCCGGCCCTCCCATTTTGACCCAAGTGTGGTGCGCCTCTGTTGCCCGTACGGAAGCTGTCCAGAGGCAGGCCGGATTCTCCGGCCCTGGCCGGAGTCTCCGGTGCTCTTAGACCAGAGTCTTCGGTCTAACTGACCTCCAACGGCTAGTTTTTCAGGGGACCTTTAAATAGCCCCCTTCTTCCCCATTTGACTTAAGGGTTTTCAGCTGCACATTTTTCACTCTCTCTCCCTCTATTGTTGACCTTGGAAAACCTTGCCCTCTCCGAATCCCTCCAATGATTCTTACCCATCTTTAGGGAAACAAGAGAGGAGACCTAGATCTACGTTTCCACCAATCAATTTCTCCTCTAAGTGAGGGGAACCTAGTGAATCTAGTTCTTGGAGTTCTTTTGTGGTTCTCCCCCTTTGTTCTTCCTCTCTTATTCCCCCAAAGCATTTGTTGCTTGGTTGGAATTTGAGAGTGAAGGACTTGAGCACTTTGTGTGTTCTTGCCTCTTGCATTGGTTGCATCGGGTTGCTCTCTCCACGGTGATATGTGAAGATCGAAGTTGAGAAGCTTGTTACTCTTGGGTGCATTGTGTTCCCAAGAGCTTGTGCCTCTTGGGTGCATTGTGTACCCTTGACGGTTGGAGGTGCCACGAAGACTTCGAGTTGTGAAGCTTCGGCACGATTTGGGAGCCCCCAATTGAGTTGTGGGCGTGTGCCCCAAGAAAAGTTGTAAAGGCTCCGGATTCCGCCTCGAAGGATTCCGATAGTGGAAGGTGAACCAAACCCTTGGATGCGGTTCATCGGAGAATAGGGTGAGGCCTTTGTGGCATCTTGAGTAGGCCTCTTGTGGCGAGCTCACACCCCTCCAACGAGACGTACTCCCTTAACAAGGAGGAACTCGGGAATACATCCTCGTCTCCGCGTGCCTCGGTTATTCCTATACCCGAGCTTTTACTTATGCACTTTACATTGTGATAGCCTTCGTGCTTGAAGTTCATATCTTGCTATCACCCTGTTGCTTGCTTTGCTTAGCATAAGTTGTTGGTGCACATAGGTGAGCCTAGTAATTAGGTTGTTGGCTTGTTAATTTAAACACATAGTTTTATTCCGCAATTATCAAGCAATTAAATAGAAAAAGTTTTAATCGCCTATTCACCCCCCCCATCTAGGCGACATCTCGGCATAGTTTGTTCTTTCACACTATGGGACACTTGAGGGTGGTCACCGAACATGTACAACGTTGGGACAATCTCCACAACTTAATTGGAGGCTCCCAACAAATCCCGCGAGCCACCAAAACTCCGAGATGAACAAGGTTGAGCCACACTCCACAACCTAATTGAAGGCTCCCAACAAATCCCGTGAGCCACCAAAACTCCGAGATATCAACAACCGTCTAGGGTACCAACGTGCCCTAGAGGAAAAATCTCTAGGGCACCCGAGCACCCAAGAGTAACAAGCTTCTCAACTTCAACTTCCACGTATCACCGTGGAGAGCACAAACCGATGCACCAAATGCAATGGCTAAGAACACAAGAAGTGCTCAAGTCCTTCACTCTCAAATCCCACCAAAGCAACTAGTGCTATGGAGGGAGAAGAGAGGAAGAACAATTGAGGAGAACACCAAATAACTCCAAGATCTAGATCCAAATGTTTCCCCTCACTTAGAGGAGAGATGGTTTGGTGGAAATGTGGATCTAGATCTCCTCTCTCTTTTCCTACTAAATGGAGGCAAGAATCATGGAGTTATAGAGAGGGGAGAGCTCTAAAAAGATCAACAATGGAGGTCAAAAAGAGCTCTAATGGTTAGAAAACCTTTGGGGGAGAAGCCCCTTTTTATAGGTCGTCCAAAAACTAGCCGTTTTTGCCCGAAACTAGTTGTCCGGAATCACCCGGAATATTCCGGATCCAGTTCGGACCGTCCGGAATAGATCCGGAATAATCCGGATCCATTCCGGATCGTCCGGAATATTCCAGACCATTCCGGACAAAATCCGAAACCCTAACAGAGCCATTTTGAGGTCACCTCGGATTTCGTCCGGAATTACCCGGAAAATTCCGAGCTGTTTGAAATGACCCGGAAAATTCCGGATGAGATACAGAGTGTAAAACAACGCACACGAGAAACGCGATATCTTTTGCATCCGGACTCCGTTTTCGATGATCTTGGGCTCGTTGGAATCAACACAACGAGCACTACAAAATTATGCATAGAAACATCATTTTCCAACATGGGAAGGTAAAACCAAATGGGGAAATGTTAGATCTCTCTCTAAATGAATAACCGGTAAACCCCAAAATCAAAAATGCAATAAGTCTTTCATACGAAATCCGTTTTTGATGAACTTGAGCTTGTATTGAAGATCAAGACAAACTCTAAAACCACATCTAGATAAAAGCCAAATAAGAATAGGCAATGGAGATTTTGGTATGGGTAGGAAGGTGTGAACCTTTCCTCACTAGTGAATCGGCAAAATCTGCACCACCGAAAACGCAATAGAAGATGCAACCAAATATTGTTTTCGAAGGACTTAAGCTTGTCATGACTATCATGACCAGAACCAAGACCTCACTATGATAAGAGTCAAATAAGAACCAAGAAAGGATGATGCCAAGGATGCAAAGGTTTGAGCTCTTACGATCGATACGCTAAAGCTCACTTGAGAGCTCCTCTTGATAGTACGGTTATCTATCCTAAAACCCTATCAATATCATACCTTTGCCTTGCGCATAATCCACTTGAGATCGATGATGAAGATCTTGATCTTCTCAAGATGGATCACCTTTCTTGATTGCGCTCCGCTCGGTGAAGACTCGCATATTGCTCCCCCGTACACCAATATGGGAGAGACACACTTTCGGCTTATCTTGATGACGATCACCATGACGTCATCCTCCACGAGCAACATAGGATCTTCCTCTTGATTCATGCTCATAGAGAAATACCATGAGATCACACGATCCCTCATGGTACATCGCAAGGCTTGTGTGTTGGTCAACTCGCACTTAGCCTTGATCAACATATAATCTTCTTCCCTTAGCCTTGACTCCAACATATGGAGATCAAGCAATGCATATGGACATTTACAAGTAGCTCAATACAAACATTAGTCCATAGAGATTGTCATTAATTACCAAAACCACACATGGGGGCAACCATGCTCTTTCACATTGTATGTTTGTTGAATATGTGTTTGGACTTGTAATTACGCGGTATGTGTAGTGTTGGAGTCGAACACCATAACTAGGACCTCCTATATTATAAAGGTATCATGGGTAACCAAAATAAACAACACTAAACGCTAGGTTAGACGTCTATTTCCCGTGCCAGGGGTACCAGGCCGGCATGGGTTTCGTGATATGATGTGTCTATATATCGAGACGTGCTTGTCGTCGATGGTACTATGATTAGTATATGGGATTGAGAGCCCGTTAAGCATGCTACATTGGTCGCTGAACTGCGCTACCAAATATCGGAGTCGTTGTTGTGATTGCTTGTCCTCGTTATATCGATATACTCCTTCGACGATAACAATGTTCAAATTCAGAAAACCCACCAGATTCATCTCGTGTCCTCTCCAATAGCGGGATTACGCAGACAATGTGCCACCTGTTACGTTGGGATGGGCTAAAAAGTCACCTCCCCTAAGAGGTCCCTTTTTAACGAGTCTCTTTTTTTTGCAGGAAAAGTGTGATCATTTCGAACTAAGAAAAAAAAATAGCGTGCTATAACAAAAATAACACCGGTCTTAAAATACACTATTAGCGTGTTGTATCGGCTATAATATGCTATTATCGAGATATTATACACTAATTTATTTAGGGATATAAGTCTCAAAACGCTATAGCGTGCTGTTAGCCTACGTTTTTTTTCCATACTTAGCCATACCGTAGAGGCAAAAATTTGGGAGCTCCTATACCCCGCCTTTAGCGTGCGTTTACGTCACTGCGCGTACCCCCGCTCTCAGATGGGCCGGCCCATCTTACGCGTCTTTTGCTGTTTCGTTAAAAGCTAATGTTTGATCTTCTGTGTTTTTTTTTCAAAGTGCTCGTTGACTGTTTCGTTTCAAGTTGACTGTTGGCCAAAGCTCGTCTGTTCGTTGACCGTTTCCGTTCAAGTTTGAAAAATAAAAAAAAAACGAAATTGGAACCAGAAAATGCATTTGTATTGTGGAATCAAAAAACAAACAAACGATAATAAAAAACAAAATATTTATATGTAAATAATATTATATTTATTTGAATGATTTCATAATGTAAACTTTATATGGTATTTGAACACTTTTTTAAAATATGATTTTTTATTGTTTAAAACGATTTTTTAATAAGAACATTTGTATCATTTGAACGATTTTCAAAACATGAACAATTATTCTATTTGAACGAATTTTCAAGAAAGCATTTATCTTATTTGAAAAAAATCTTACCTCATTTAAAATTTTCTAAAATATGAATATTTATATTATTTGAACGATTTTCAAATATGAACATTTATATTATTTGAACAATTTTTTGATCTGAACATTTACCTCATTTGAACGATTTTCAAATACGAACATTTATATTATTTGAACGAATTTTTGATCTGAACATTTACGTCATTTGAACGATTTTCAAATACGAATATTTATATTATTTGAACGATTTTTCGATAAGAACATTTACCTCATTTGAACAATTTTCGAAAATGAACATTTATGTTATTTGAACGATTTTACGATAAGAAATATTTAATTTACCTCATTTGAACGATTTGGAAATAAGAACATTTATATTATTTGAACGATTTTATGATAATAATATTTACCTTATTCGAACGATTTTCAAATATGAACATTTATGTTATTTGAACAATTTTGTAGAATTTATTATTTAAATTATTTTTAAATATAATCAATTTCTCAATAAAAGCATTTTTATTATTTGAACAAAAACTCCAATCTAAACTCAAAAAAGACAGAAGACAAAAAAGGAATAAAATAAAATAAACATAAAATAATAATAACGAAAAAAATAAGATATGCAAAGAAGAAAAACAAAAAAGAAACAAAAAATGAAAAAAGAAAAAACGAAAAAGTAAATAAAAATAACCAAAAATATTAAACATAGGACAAAATAAGTAAAATAGAAATAAAAGAAAAAATAAGACATAAAAACGAAACAGAAAAAGAAAAAAGAGAAAGAAACAGGAAAATAAAAAACAAAACAAAATAAAAGAAACCAAAAAAGAAATAAAATAAGAAAAATAAAAAAGTAAAAAATAAAATAAGAAACTAAATATAAAACGGAAAGAAGAAAACCAAAAAGATAAAACGAAAACGGAAACAGTAAAAACGAAACGGAAAAAAGAAAAAGAAACAGAAAAAGAAACAAAACAGAAAAACAATGCGGAATCCCTCTTAATGGGCCGGCCCGCTAGCATCTGGGGGTACGCGGGAGCTTGTTAGCTCCGCATTACGCGGGGTATAAGATCCGTGCAAAAATTTCCCATTGTGTGAACTGGGAAGACAGAGTTTTTGGGCCCAGACCCACCGGCCGAGGAAATAGGCCTGAGTGCCTGACCCAACAAACGCTTCCGGTGAGCGGATAATCCACGACTCCATTTGCTGTTTGCGACGTGAACAAACGAGCGCGTCGCGGCGCCACCGTTACCCGTCAGTCAGTCCTGCTCCTCTTATCCATTCCAAAGATATCTGCGGAGGCCAGTCTGGAGCTCTTGTCCAAATTCATAATCCCACCAAGAAAATCACCCTCCCTGGCCGCCGCGGCGCTGCTCTGGGGCTATCGGATTCTCTGCCGTTTCTTGGTTCTGGGGATTATCGGTTTCTTGATGTGGAGATTGCTACCTTGCAACCACAATCGGTGCCAAGAAGAGGGGAATGCTATGATGCTGTGAGCTCATGGCCACCAGAGGTGTATCCGCCCCCGCGTTGTAGGCGTGGGTGGGTGCCCGGAAGATGTGGTCTCCGTCGCATGAGCTTAATGAGCTGCTCCTTGGTCAGCTCTAGCGGCGTCGCGGTCTGGCCGGCCGTCGATGAGAGGATCGGTGGCCGGAGCGTCTGTGCATGCAAGATGTTCGATGACGGTTTCCAGAGAAGGAGGAGGGCGAGGCACCTGGTGGGCTTTGCCAAGAAAAGGAGGAGGCGTTCCAAGAGGCAGCAGCCATGGTGGAAGGCGTGGTTCTCGGACTGGAATGACGAGGAAGAGAGCCTGGCCGGCTGGAGGGAGGATGACGAGTTGCTCCAGGAGGTCGTTAGCGACGAAGACCTGTCGGAGGATGACAAGTTTCGGACGTGGAAGAGGAAGGCCGAGGCGATTGTCGACCTGCGGGAAGCTCGGCAGGATGCCGAGAATGCTGAAGGGCGGTCGTGGGAGGATTGGATCGGTGGGGGCAGCACGGCAGGGGGTGGTGATTGGGGCGGGGGTGGGAGCTTGTCGGACCAGATAAGTGATGATCCCACGGAGATAGTGAGGGATAAGGGCCTCATTGAAACTTTTAGGGACTCCATCGATGAAGATTACGAAGAAATGTTGTTTGAGGACAGGGTTTTTTTATATGCTTCGGCCAACTCGGTGAGTTCTTTAAACTACCAATGTAACATTGCTTTTCGCATGACATATCACTTTCTCCTCGTCTTTACTACCGTAGTGTAGTGCTTTTCGCATGAGGTGTACTATTATGCCTAGTATAACAATAAACTCCTTTTTGTCATGTAATATTGCTGTGGTTCCATTTCAATTAAGCAAAATGGGGATGTTACAGATTTTATCATGCATCTGGTTTATTAGAATGAAAACTTACTTAGGGAACTGGATCTGACATGAAAATTGTACTTTGCAGGCCAAGTTCCTAGCATTGTTGATCGTGGTTCCATGGGTGCTGGATTTTCTAGTACATGACTATGTTATGATGCCATTCCTAGACAGGTAGTTCATCTTACCGCTATGGTGTTCCACGTGTAGCTATCTTATGTTAGGAAATTTATAATGTGAAGCTACCTAGCATCTCTTTGTGCTTCTGCAAGCAGATGCTACCATGTGTTCTAAATGCATAACTGATTACATTGATCATTATACAATAACAGGTATGTCGAGAAGGTACCACTTGCTGCTGAACTACTTGATGTAAGACACAGCCAGAAGCTTCAGATGATAAAGGACCTAAAGCTTGAGAAAGCAAGATTCCGCCTTGAAGTAGAGATTGGTAAATCTCCTCCACTTTCTGATGAGGAGTTCTGGTCAGAGTTGCGGGAAAAAGCGTGAGACTATTATGCTTTCTTGCAAAACTGTTTACTTATATTACTGCACTGGGAACATTCATCTCCTTTGTTAAATTGATAGCAAGAACACTGTTTTGAGGTCCAATAAATTTATCTATTTAATTTTAATAGATTTTCTCTGTTACATATCAGGTTAGAATTGAGGGATGAATGGAGACTAGAAAACCGACAAGCATTTGCAAATATTTGGTCTGATATTGTTTATGGGGCCGCCCTTTTCCTTCTTATGTACTTTAACCAGAGTAAGGTAAGTATATATCAGATGAGCAGCTTTTTGTGCATTTTCTTACCATTATGAACTGTGTGCCAGTAAGTTGGTATAGCAACCTTGCTGATGTGCATGTACCATGTGGATCTGTGTTTATGTAAATATAAATAATCAGAAATAAAAAAATGCTGTGTTATTAGCCTTCCTGAGAAATTAACCAACTTCAGCTGTTAATAGATGATAATTTCATGTGAAACAACTGTGGGACTGAACTGATCAGAATTTTCCCCCATCTGTCAATATTATATCATGTTTTGTTAGGTAGTGCCATGTTAGCATCACTTCAGTTTCAGTCGTACCTTTTATTTTATTATCATTGAGTAAATGGTTCAGGTGTCGGTGTGTCCTGTACAAGAACATGGCCTATTTTTCCGCTTCCCAATATTTTTAAAATTTTATCTTGTTATCGGTTGGCATAAATCTTACTCTCCCGGTACATTTAGGTTGCAATGCTGAAGTTCACAGGATATAAATTACTAAATAACATCTCGGATAGCGGCAAGGCCTTTCTTATCATTCTAGTGTCAGATATCCTTCTGGGGTAAGTTATATGTGTTCCTTTCTCAAAATGTGATAACATATTACTCCCTTCTGTTGCCTAAAAGTTTTCATTTGGACATCAACACTATCAGCGAAAGCTCAAACACAAACTTGGATCCACCGCAAGTACATCCCCAGATCACCACATGCATCCCATAAGCTACATAAAAGTCTACCTAGAACATATACAATAAAAAACAATTCATAACCCCATCTTGTGCATATCTTGGAAACAATATTGCTAATTATTTAAAGATCATTACTCCAAAGGAAAAGGCTTAACATGAAGCCTGATACAATACTCCATGGCATGCTCTAGCAAGCATTGTTCATGAAAACTTAATATTGTTCTAAAATGTTTAAGGCGTGTAACGCCCTCTCGCCGATATTCAGGCTAGGCAGCCATTTAGGTGGGTGGTGCCTAAGTACTTACGTGAGCTACGTGGTCGCCTCTTAGTATGAGCTACGCGGTCACCTCTTAGTACAATGCATTTTATTGTTACAAGTGATCCTAGAACGGAGTACTTATGGCGAAGCAAATTGTTCAATCATAGTTCTTTCTTTGTTAATTGTTCAGATGTGACTGAAGTTTGCATTACATTTTTTTTCTATCTTCTGTGCAATGTGTATAGCATATATTTATGTGGTACTAGTGTATGGAATCTTAATAAACCATCTACGTACTTAGGATTCAATCTTATTTACCATCTTTTTAGGAAATACTGAATTTTATTTACAATCTAGTTAGGTTATACTGAACTAAATCACTAGACTATTCCAACTGCTGTGACAAAATCTAACTGTACACATGGGACATATGTGATATCAAACAGCTAGTATTGTGTAAGCTTTTTTGTATTCTTATTTTTTTATATATAAAATATAAAGTTCAGGAGTAATATTATATTTTTTCTGGCCCTCTGCTGCTTTTTTTGTTTCAAAATTGCGGTGATCTTGTGGCTTTAATGACATCTGTAAGCTGCACTGTCACAGGTACCATTCAGAGGCTGGTTGGCACTCATTGGTAGAAATTTTCTTGGACACAATTATGGGGCTTGAAGCTGATCAAGCTGCAAGTCACCTTTTTTCGTTTGTCTGGTTCCAGTTGCCCTGGATGTATTTATAAAGGTTTTGGGTGGAGTCTATTCTGTGTTTGCGCAGTCAAGCTGACTGGGACATGACTATATTTTTTAAGATTAAGCAAAACATAGGTTAGAGAGCTAAACTTATAAAGTTATGACAAGTTTTTAACCATGATGATAATTTTAGAATATTCTTAATTCAACATTTCAGCAACTCTGGCACAACACTTAAAACACTAAATATATTTGTAATAGTCTTTTCAAGAAACGTGAACTGATTTGAACTTGCCTCCAGTTTTTATTACGATCTTTGAGGAATCACTCTATTTTTCCTCAAACTATTCTGTATGCGTCACAAGATCACATTCTAATGTGAAAGTACCAGAAACTCATAAAGGCATAAGCCGCATAACTAGGAGTACCTGTTCTCTGGATAAGATCGGCATACTTTAATCTAGTTTCCTTATTTGCAGGTATACAAATACCTTCCAAGATTATCACCTAGTGTGGGCAACATTTTGGATGAAGTAAGGCGTCACTAGAGAATTAATTCCATCAGGAATTTTAGTTCCTATCATTAGGGAATTGCTAGAGAAGTTTATTCCAGGTATGCATTGACTTCCAGGTACAGTTGGCACCTACTTGTACCGGTGTCGACGTTTGAGAAGTAGTGAAAAAACTAGCGGTGATTGGTACAAGTATTAAACAACAGCATATTTTCATCCTTCAGTTTTATAAAGATGCACATTTCCATTTGTGATATGCCATTGGCAATTTGTTTCTGATACGAAAATCAACAAAGATAGGTTCCATATTGCAAGTGTAATTTCTATGGAACTCTTTGTGGATGGTTCCGATATTTCTACAATGAACTTTAGACCCTCCAAACTCTAAACAATCATAGAGAGGCCTGGCTTAAAAAAATGTATGAAGGATAAAAACATTCTGATTATATATTGCAGGTCAGTCCATGGATTATTTGAACTGGGATTTCAACTTTGAAGGAGCCGTTCTTCCACAGACCTCACCTCGGAGCTGGAATGTGTGGTGTCTGATCAGTCATCGAATGTCATTCTATTTGCCATGGCTGGCAACTTCGGATGTCACCGAACCAGTTATTTTTCCTGTAAAAAATATGCCATACTATACGAATTAGCTCATGCTATAGGTGCTCTCCAGGTAAATGACAAGATTTTGCGCCATAAGTATCCTGCATGGCTTTTACATAAAGATTTACCAGTGCCAAGCAGTGTTTGTCCATAGTGCTCACAAAGGAGCATCTTCATTTTTTCATTATCCTGTTATGACTTCTGAAGACGCTACTGGAATAATGTATAAATACAACAGATGCGGCTGTTGGCAACTTGTTCTTCCATCGTTTTGTCGCCGTGCGTTTTGTGAAGTACTGAAGCGCCAATTTACTCTTTCTTGATAGTTTGATTGAAAAATTGAGACCTCTGCTTGGTTTGGTGACTTGCATGATATACAGCCACAATTTATGTTGGTAAATTGCAGCTAACCCCAATTTGCAGAGGTGATATGAACTTGTCTACATGCATGGTCTCCAGAAGGCGGTGTTGGCATGTTGCTACCTGCAAAAGAATTCCCCTCTTTTCGCCTTCTGTTTGCAAGGACCAAGGAGTTCTTGAATTCAAACCTTAGCCTTGAATCCAAAGCTTTTGGTTACCTACCTTAGAGCATGTCTAGTAGTACCCCTAAACCCTCAAACCCTCAGAAATAACCGTTTTTTTACGGGTTGGAACAAAAAAAACGCAAAGACTAGAACCAACCCCTAACCCTCAACCCTAAAAAAAAAGTAAGGGTCCAACCCTCAAACCCAATTCCAACCTGTAGAAGTGAGGGTTGGAGAGGGGCACTCGACCCAACCCGCACTCCTCTTCCCACGTCGCGCGGGAGGGAAAAATCCCGTCCCCAACCGCCCCCTCCTCCCTCCCGAGCCGCTGGCCGCCGCCCCGCCGCCAATCCGGCCGGCCCCCGCCTCCCTCGATGCGCGCCGCCCGCCGGCGGCTGCGCCACACTCCCCGCCGCCGGATCCACTGCTCCCCGCCGCCTCCCCCGCCCCGTAGCGAGCTCCCCGCGCCGCGCCGCCGCCCCGAGCTCTCCCGAGCCGCGCCGCCGCCTCCCCGACCTCCCCCAGCCGGCCGCGCCCTGCCTCTCCGACCTCCCTAGCCGGCCGCGCCCGCCTCCGTCGACGAGGTATGCCTCCTTTTCTTCCTTTTGTTTCATTTTTTTTTCTTTTTATTTATTGTTAGCACTCACAATTTGTTGTATTGTGTAGATGGAGGTGAACACCGACGACTCCATGTCGTGTCCGATGATTCCGGTTGGTCGTCGTTGGACGATTCGGACATGAGGAGTTGCTTCAAGACGATGACATCGAGATGATGGGCCGCCTCCTCGACGTGCAAGAGTTTGAAACCGCGAAGCTGATGGATCAGAGGAGAGGGTCAAGAAGGGGCGAGTCACCATCTACCAGAACCGCGCTCTTGGACACGAGCACTTGATGCGAGACTACTTCGCAAAGAAGTCTCCGACATACCCACCTCGCCTCTTCCGGAGAAGGTACCGAACGCGCCGTAGTTTGTTTCTGAAGATTGTCACCGATTGTGAGGCCGCCTCAGATTACTTCAAGCGTCGTAGATCCGCCCGGTATCATGGGGTTGTGCGTACCAAAAGATATCGGCTGCAATGCGGTGCTCGCCTATGGCATACCCGCGGACTATACCGACGAGTATCTTCGCATGGACAAGATACAACAACGGAGTCCGTCCGTAGGTTTGCAAAATTAGTCATCCGGTTATATGGTGATGAGTATCTTCGGGCACCCAACGAGGAAGATACAAAGAGATGATGGAGATGAATGCAAAAAGGGGATGGCCGGGGATGCTTGGTAGTCTTGATTGCATGCATTGGACATGGAAAAATTGCCCAAAGTCATGGCAAGGAGTGTATTGCGGTAAAATCAAGGATGCAACAATTGTGCTTGAGGCCGTGGCATCGGAGGACACATGGATTTGGCATGCATTTCTTGGTTTGCCGGGAACACTCAATGATATCAATGTGCTCAATAGATGTCCTTTGTTTGCAAGATTAGTTTTCTGGGGATGCCAACTTGCAACTACAAAATCATGGACAATGAGTACTCAATGGGATACTATCTCACCGATGGCATTTATCCCGAGTGGGCAACTCTTGTGAAGTCCATCAAGGAGAAAAATTGGGTGCCCTTAACCAAAAAAGGGCTCACTTCACCAAGGCATAAGAGGCAGCCCGCAAGGATATCGAGAGAGCTTTCGGTATTTGCAAGCTAGGTTTGCCATAGTTCGGGGTCCAGCTCGTTTTTGGGACAAAAAAAACTTGGAGAACATCATGAATGTTGTGTGATTCTACACAACATGATCCTCGAGGATGAGAGAGGGTTAAACCTGTCTTGTTTCTATGACAATGTTGGTACCCGTGTGCAACCGGAAAGAAACCCTTGTCGCGTACAAGCTTTTCTTGAAGCACATCGTAAGATTGAGGATGCAAAGACTCATGGTCAGCTCCGGGATGATCTAATAGAGCACCATTGGCAGTTGGATGGGCGGCGCCAAGGCCAATGATCTATCTTTGTTTTACTTTTCTATGTCCTATTTGATTCGAACAATTATTGTTATTGCAAAAAATATTGTTGTAATAACTTGAATGATTATTATGTGCTTGAAAGTACTATTTGGTGTTGTAATAATAACTAATGATTATTGTTTTCTTCAAACCGTTATTGAGATGATGAAAATTGTGATATGTCAAATAACAGTTTTGAGGGTTTGAGGATTCTAGTCTCTGCCCTCAACCCTCAGTTTCAAGTGTTTGAGGGTTTTAGTCTTTGCCCCTGTTTTTCAACCCTTAAAGTGACAAAAAATGCCATTTCTCAACCCTTAAACTGCTTTGAGGATTTGAGGGTTTAGGGGCTCTACTAGTGATGCTCTTAGGCTGTGTTTGGATGTCGGTATCGGGTCGGGCCTTGGAATTGGGCATATGGTATTCACTGCCCCGAATTCATCTATTTGGATGTCCGTGGAATTGTGGCCTGGAAACGGAGGCAATTCTGCAGGCCAGTCCCGCGCGTGTCCGCAGCCTCAAGCCAATACCGAGCTCGCCCCCTCGGTATCATGAGGAAGTGGACGAAGGCGCGATGAAGAGGGTGTGTGGTGGTTAGGGCGTGGCGATGGGGGCAGAGGGCTGAAATAGGCTGGGAAAACTTGCCCTGTCGCCACAGATGATTCTTGGATAGTCTCACGCGTGGTAAAGGTTTAACCGCGCCCACTTGCCGGCTTTCCCCGGAAGAGAGCTAACTAGGCAAGCCGGACAGTACCAATGGGTAACTTAGTACACCCCTGCAGGGTTAATCTTTTCGAAAAGCCGTGTCCACGGTTATGGACGCCTTGGGAATGGATTTACGGGATCATAGAGAACCTTAACCTAGTTAACTAATTTGGCAGCTAGAGGTTGCAATTCAACGTGTGGTAAAAGATTCATTTCCTCGAGGGGGATTCGAGGGGGTGCCTTTGGTGGAGATGAGTGGTTCTGGCTACAAGCTGGTTCGATGAGAACCAAAATGAAAGTTTACTCTCTTATCCCTTTTCGAAAAACATTCTGAGTAGTCGGTGCCATGGGTCTTTTATATCTTTTGAAAAGGAAAACTAGCTTTATGCAAAATAGCTACTATACAGCTTTAGAGCCTCGTCATCATTGGGCCTGTATCGCCCTACTAAACTTGCGAGTACATCATACCAGTCTCTCTTGCTGCTGTTATAATTTGTTTCAGAGGAGGACGTCACCGAGCAGACTGGTGGGTTCTTCGTTGACATCGACGAGTAGTTTGGGGTTCCCAGGTGGCAGCTTGGGACGTCGTGGAACAAGCTGGTTGGGTGTTCATCTGCAGGCCTCTTAGGCCATATCTTGGATCTTGTTGCTAGACAACATAATTTGCTTCCGCTTGATGGATGATGGGTCTGTGACCCCTGGGGTGCTATTTGTATCTTTCTCATATATGGTTGCTATATGAACTTTTGTGTTGTAGAGGAGTCTGTGTGCCAGTTGTTCCACAAGTCTTGATCTCTCTACTATGCGTGATAGCTATGTCTGTTGCACAAAGCTTCACTGTATAGTTCTAGGGTCGGGCTTACAACCGGATCAAAGCATTAACACACAATGAATACATGTAACCCTCGAGTTGCCAACCATTCCCATCGATGTCCCTGTTTCTATCACTCGGGGTCTCCGGTTCGGTTGACAACAAGTGCATACAACTAGTAGATAGGATCCAAACAACAATTATACTCATTGCAAACATAAGTGTTTAGATCTGAAAACATGGCACCCGGGTCTAAAGTGACAAGCATTAAGCATAACTAGTTGCACCAATGATGATTAACACAAATAGAGGATACTAGGCATCGTGCCCTAACAATTTGGCATTGAATTACATGAGCAATCTTATTCAATCTCTTCCATCCCCTTGCCTGCAGCAGGGAACTACTCACACATGGAGGGGGACGATATGGATGGTTGATGGAGGCGTTGGTGGTGACGATGGCGGCGATCTCCACTCCGGCAGGGTGCCGGAACAACGATCCTGGACCCCGAATTAGGGTTCGTGATGGCGGCGGAGCTCCGTAAGGTTTCTGGAAAAAGTGTTCGGGGGCCCGTCATTTTAGGTCGAGAGGAAGCTTATAAGCGAAGGGGGGTCGAGAGATGAGGTCCCAGGGGCAGGGGCGGCCCCCTGCCGCGGCCTGGACCCCACCCGTGGGTGGGACTCACCCCTGCTCCTGGGTGGCCCCCCTTCGCGGTCTTCTGGCTCCGTGGCTCTTTTTCCTCAAAAATACTTTTTCTGATTTTTCTGGAATTTTCGCGAACTTTTGAATCATGCACAAAAGAAAGACACCAAATGCAATTTTGCTGAAAACAACGTCAGTTCGGGTTAGTTCCAAACAAATTCATTAATAATCAGAGGAAAAACAATAGCAAAGTGTTTGGAAAAGTAGATACGTTTGCGACGTATCACTCACTCACTCTCTCTCTCTCTCCATTGTTGCAACTTGTGAGCTTGATTTCTCTCAATCCTCCAATGATTCTTGCCCAAATTTAGGGATTCAAGAGAAGATCTAGATCTACGTTTCCATCAATCCATTCCTCCTCTAAGTGAGGGGAACCTAGTAGATCTAGATTTTGGAGTTCTTAGTGTTCTCCTCTTTGTGTTCTTCCTCTTAAATCCCTCCATAGCATTAGTTGCTTTGGTTGGAGTTTGGAGAGAAGGATTGACCACTTTGCGTGTTCTTGCCTTTTGCATTAGTTGCATCGGGCTGTGCTCTCCACGGTGATTCGTGGGATTGAAATTCAAGAAGATTGTTACTCTTGGGTGCATTGTGTCCCCAAGAGCTTGTGCCTCTTGGGTGCATTGTGTACCCTAGACGGTTGGTGGTACCGCGAAGACTTCGAGTTGTGAAGCTTCGGGCAAGATTTGGGCCCCCCAATTGAGTTGGGGTGTGTGCCCCAAGAACATGTAAGGCTCCGGATTCCGCTTGAAGGATTCCGATAGTGGAAGGTGAACCAAACCCTTGGGTGCGGTTCATCGGAGAATAGGGTGAGGCCTTGTGGCATCTTGAGTAGGCCTCTTGTGGCGAGCTCACACCCCTCAACGAGACGTACTCCCTAAACAAGGAGGACTCAGGAATACTCCTCGTTCCTCGTCTCCGTGTGCCTCCGTTATTTCTATACCCGAGCTATTACTTATGCAATTTACATTGTGATAGCCTTCGTGCTTGAAGTTTTATATCTTGCTATCACCTTGTTGCTTACCTTGCTTAGCATAAGTTGTTGGTGCACATAGGTGAACCTAGTATTTTTAGGTTGTTGGCTTGTTAATTTAAACACCTAGTTTTATTTCGCAATTATCAAGCCTTAAACCGGAAAAGTTTATCGCCTATTCACCCCTCCCCTCTAGGTGACATCTCGGCATCGTTTGTTCTTTCAGTGGGACTAGTTAATCATGGTCAAATATAAGGATAACATTTTCTGAGTGGGAGCCAAATGGTTTCACAATTTAATATGTGTATGGTGTATATTGAGTGGGAGTTTACAACATCTTGTTTGTGTGAAATGGAGATTTCATAAATGTTGTAAATATTTCAGGAACCAAATGCATAACTTGTGAAGTTAATTTGAATGTCAAATATCTATGGAGTAGATGTGTATTTTGTCGATAAATGAGTCAAGATGTTTAACCTAAATAAGATTTTGAAGGAGTTCAAAATGGAACAAGTGAAGAAGTGTTCATTACTTGTTAAAGATAGGTGAAACATAAAGTTTATTTTCGATACAAATAATGGTTGGAGGATATGTTAGTATTCGCTATGAATTGTTCATAGGTCTAACATATAAGAACCATAATTTTGTAGTTGACGAAATGTGACCCAAGTTCTTGGTAGAAGAACATGTTAGGAATGAGGAGTCATTTCAACATGGAGATGAGATAATTGAATCTAGGAATGGAGACTTGGTTGAAGTCATGGCACCAAACTAGATGAAGATCTCATGAAGGTAGAAGCGCAGCGAAAGCGTGATCGAAAATATCGAAGTGACTTGGATTGCACTGTCAATTTGTTGAGTCTACACATATAGGATTATATGATTAATTCAAGGATTAAGATATAATATCTTTGTATGAGAAATTTTATTTCAGATTGAGTGAGTTCCGGGTGCACATGCTATGTGAAAGTTCTTTTGACTGATCATACGTCATATAGGCATAAAAGGGAAACGAAAGTCTCACTCTGTAACCAAATATATTATATTCTTCATGATGATGAGGTTTATCATGTGATGATATGAGAGTTTATCATGTGATGATGAAGTAGTGTCAAAGTAGGTGACATTAACGTTT
>QRDG01000110.1:301126-343179 GCA_012064385.1 Puccinellia tenuiflora
TCATTCTCTTCTTATCTCCTCTCCTGGCCTCCTCTTCTTCCTCAAGAACAGATCCAAGGGTTGCCCTTGGAGGATGGTACAGGGTGGGCTGCTGGGAGAGATCAGGGGAGAAGGACTGAGGAAACGGAGGTGGAGGGAGTGGCGCCATGGATAGCTCACGGGTGAGGGAGGAAGAGAAAATGAAATGGCTGTTTGGAGATGGGGATGAGGTGCTCACAGGTGAAGGGATAGAGATGAGGGTCAGCTATTTTTTATTAAAAGATAATTTTCGAAATTGCCAAATAATCTTATCCTTTGAATTGATGAAACCATGGAAAATACATCCCGGGTCCGATTTCGGCAAACAAGTAGTCCATTTCGACTGCCTGGACGAGGCCGACGCATCGACGAAACCGGATTTTCGTTTCGATGAACCGATTAAAAGATGGATAAATAAAGCCCAAAATAAGAATTATTAGAAAGAGAGATTATCGAAAAACGGGGGTGTTACACACATAAACCCAAAGGCCCCTTAATTACCTCTACTATTTAATCAAACTGGATTGGTAATGCTTAATCAGACTTATTAAATTATTAGGAGGTATGAGTCTTCGGTGTCCCATGAATACAAATACAGGACACACCTACCCTGCAAGAAAAAAAGAAATACACACAGTTAACCTTTACTTGATTTCTGACTCCCTAAACCTCTACAAATACGTCTCCTCCTCCGAACCCTTACAAAGTCATCACTTCAAGTCCCAACTCCAAACACATCACATATAAGGCCTTGTTCGGTAGGAGTGTTTTGTGGTGTCCTGGTGTGTATTATATCTAGGGGTTTGGGTGAAAACACTCACATCACCCGATCCCCTTCCGACACCCCAATCCCCTGCCCCATCAATCCCCCTCCACCAACTCACCTATTCAGCACAGGAGTTTTGCCACGAGGTGTATCAATAAGACTGAACTTTTCATAGCACTTCAGCACACCGATTCAGTAGTACTTTAAATTCAAAGTATATCATCAATAAAAACCTAATCTTTTCACATCACTTGAGCACACAGTTTCAACATTAATTTAAAGGACGCGGATACGGACGCGGATACACAGTGCGCGCGCACTAATCCTGCTAACCGGTGCCCTTTCCAGAAGTAGAAAGTTTTGGTCGGCCCACCAATTCGCGCAAGATTCGTTGCCAGAAAAAGGAAAGCGTCCAGTTCCGCGCGCGGGCTCGTGCCACCAGGACCTCCCACGACCCCGCCAACCACTCCAGGACCAAAAACCCATGACGCCCCAAGGCCCCAACAACCCCAAAGCAAACCCTCTGCATCTCCTTCCTCCCGCAGCGCCGCCGTGGTTCTTCATGGCTGCTATCCGTGGAGTCTTGATCTGACGACCCTAAAGAAAGTAAAATCTGCAATTCACAGGTACGTACACCTCGGCAGCAGATTATCCACCCCTCTCTACTCCCCAACTACCCACAATTTTGCATGTAATTCTGCCCCTTCAAAGACGAACTTCCTCTGAGAAAATCAGATTTCTCTTCCCTGACGAAACAGACTGATCTGCCTGTAATTTTGTTCACTAGTTGATCCTGCGATGTAATTTTTGGACATTCTAAGGGACATATGTTCTAATCAGGTGTATGTTTGAAAAAATTAACAAACTGGGACTGTAATATGAGCTTATGCGGGGTACAGTGCCGCTGTAATTTTGTTCACTAGTATACAATGCATCCTTTGAGCTCATGCAGGGAGTCTGGAGAATAAGAAGACATTGTAACAACTCATTAATAATGTCATGCAGGCATAGGAACACCCATCTGACTAGGGTAAACGCTAGGGAAGTAGCATTGCATCCCATCGCACTGACTTGCTGTCACCTGGAACTTGACATGTACATGAAATTGGGCTGTAGTTATAGACTAGTAACTAATTACATCTTGACGAACAGCTCACCAAACTCCAGACTCCGACTTGACTCCGACTTGCATCACTTTGTTTCCGTACCTGGTATACAAATATCAAACAAGCTGAATGTTAGAAAAAGATTGAGGATGTAACAAAAGCAGCAATTTTTTAGGTGCAGATGTAAATAAAAAATCGATTCACAAAAATTCAGCATTTTCTTTTGTTCTGGGTCAAGTAATTTTGAAGTACTGTGAGTTTTGAATGATTCATGTTTTGGTGTGCTTACAGGTATGGACATACGCCAGCCAGTTGTCGGACTTGACCTGAATGAACCTCTTGTTGAAGATGTAGTTATGGTAGATACACCTACTGGTCAGGATGTTACTATCAATGAGAACGTGGTTCCATCTGGCAGAGGTTTGGATGTTCCAGGGTCAAGTGGTGTGCATGCAAGCAACAACAGTGCCCGATCAACTGATGCTATTGGGACTGGAGAAACGCTATCGTCAGAAGATTCGCAGGCAGACAGTGATGATGAGGTGCAGTCGACTCCAAGCAGCCAGAATGTACCCCAGACACCCTATGCTACTATGTCATTTTGTTCATGGGAGGAAGCCAGGTTACACTACAACAAGTATGCAAAGCATGTTGGTTTCTCTATCAAAACAAGCACTTCCAGGAATTCGACTGTGGACAATCAGTTTTGAGCACTTCATTTCTAGGATGTCTCCAAACCCTGCTCCCGTTACCAACTTTCGTTGGTCAGGTGTCATGCTCTTACAAACCCTGACAATCCTCATGGGTGATGAGCGGTTGAAAAGCAATGCCTGGAAAAAAATACAAAATAATTTGTATTTTATTTTTGTGACTATCTTACACTTGATGTAGTTAACAAAAGACAGGGGCACCACACTGCATAGTTAAAAAAACCTTAAGATACATGTTGTGGTTGAAAAATTGCACTATTAATTACATGATACATGCTGTGGTAGAACATACAGATATTACAGGTAGAACCTACATATATTGAATAAAAGTTACATATAAGGATATCAAAAATAATAGCTAGCTTGAGGAAATTACTTCGTCCGAGGCAAAAAAATACATGTGCTTCAGTCAGTACCTGATTTTTCTTCTGAGCAGGCACTATTTCTGGTATGTCACCACCATTAGCTACTGGATCTTCCTTCTCCATGAATTCAGTTGCACCTTCAGCTGTTGGTGCTTGCTCAGATGCGAGTGGTTGAACATCCAGTGCATCTGGCTCTTGCTCTTGTGTTTTTCTGTCAGCTCCATTCCGCCTTAACTGAAGTTTCTGCCTCAATCTCCTCAGTTTTGATTGGCCGAACTTGGAACCACTTTTTGGAGTGCGCGATGATTTCTGAAAAACACATATGTATAACAGCATTGAGAAGTTACGTACAAAACAGATGAAAACAGTAAGAACGGATGGCAACATGTCTGGACAGAAAAATTCATGCACTTAGATGTTCATACCTTAAATGACAGTGGTATCATGGTCAAAAAACCAATTAGACCTTGCGTGTAGATGAACGAATAAACTTGCTACTCCAGGGCAAACATATACAACAAAAAGCGCGCATAGATGGCTATGTACTTCTCATAAGAAAGGAAAGTCGGACCCTGTTAGAGATACCAGAAAATTAAAGTTACATAGATGGCTATGTACTTCTCATAAGAAATGACAGAACGTATGTTTACACGGCATATTACAACTCACTGGCACACGTAAGAGGTGCTATAATAACATCGAAACACAGCAACAAAAAAGAATTTGGCACAATTCAAATGACATATAAATTATCGGGACAACACGTCCACATTACGTTTCGATTACAACAAAAGTCATTCATGAAAAAAAGCCCTTTATGCAGGGGGACTTGAACCATATAACTGAAATTAAAAACATCACGCAGGATGTAGGGGGTTTTGGTAGACATGCTACTTGAGGAAAACAAAAAAAAAATACATATAGGAGCTAAGCCCTAGTTTCCCACATAGAGTAGCCTTCTGCCTGGCCCTCCGCTCTGCTATAGATACGAGACTGCACAGCTTTGTCCATTGATGACTCCAGCTTTCTAACAGATGCCACCCTATAGAACTTCACAAAGCACCCAGCTCGCAGATAGTGCAATAGTACTTGTATTTCAAGATCATCCAGACGATCAAAACGGAGATAAAGCTCATTGTCTTGATCTATAGCAAACTTGAAACGTCCCTGGAATGTGAGGAGACCTCAGTGCAAGAGCGTACTCCCTGTGAGACACAATGTGCATAATGTGTGCTTTGAGCACATCATTAACAGTCCCTTCTTCTAACCCAAGGTACCTGAGTGTGCTTACTGACAGAACGGGGTTTGCGTGGTCTGTATTTTCACACTCTCCAGAATAACCTATAGGATAACCAGTCTCATAAATACCCTCATTGTGTGCAGGCCAGGTCATCACCTTGGAACTAATGACAACATCTTCATCAATTGGAAGCACTCCAATGGACGCCAGTTTATAAAACCTTATGTACTGATCATCAAACTTGAATGCTACCCTACTAGCATCAAGTGCTTCAACATCTAGTGGTTTGGCGCAACAGATAAATATTTGTGCCTCCCTGCTATGGTTAATTGCAAACATGACCTCACTATGGACCATGAAAAAAAAAGGAAAACCTACATGATGTCAGATACCCATAAAACACTAGAAAAATAGTTCAATCAACAAAGGGGGATGCTATATACACATGCTGGCATTCTAAAACATGACGCAAAAATTACTTCTTAGCATGAAAGCCATCACATGAAATACTAACAAAAAGAAGCCACGAAAATACAAATTAGGGGATATTAAACACATGCCATAAGACACTCCATAGTTGATAAGTAGTTACATGCTATGGATATAAAGTTACTGTCACATGCTATTGATACAAATTGAATCAAGTGCAGTACATCATATTGAGCAGGCTACATTATGGTTGCAACCTGGATGAATTAGTTACATGCTATTGATGCAAATTGAATCTAGTGCATTACATCATATATAGCAAGCTACATTATGGTTGCGACCTGGGTGAGTTTGTTACGTGCTATTGATGCAAAAAAACATCCAGTGCATCACATCATGTACGTTACATCATATATAGCTAGATGGCAGTGTGCTCTCACCTCGATTTTTTGGTTGATGTAGATGAAAATCTCCAAAAAACACCACAGGAAAAATACTCCGAATCCTCCAAGCACAGGAACCTGAAACATAGCGAAAACGAATTCATACAACGGAGCTGCAGAGAAAATCACCACTGGCTGCAGAGAAAACTAATTACATCTACATGGATGTCCCAACACACCCCTCACCTTGATCTTCGGTTGATGAAGATGCCGATCCCAAATCACCAAGGGGAATCCTCCGAAACTCCAACCACAGGAACCCTAAACATAGCAAAGTGGAATCAGATAGCGCGAATCGAAGACCCTAACATCACAAATCGAACCACACAACGCGAATTGAAACCCCTAACATCACAAATCGAATCATATAACGGGGCAGGCGGCCAGGGCGGAATCTATGTTGTTCTCACCGTAGTAGCCCCGCTGCTCCCCGCTGGACGAATCCGGCTCCACCGCTGCTCCCCCGCTCGACGAGACGAATCCGGCTCCACTGCTGCTCGCCCGCTCGACGAGTCCGCCGGCCCGAACGAACCGCCGGGAGACTCCTCGCTGGCTGCTGCCGGCTGCTCTCTGCACGGCGAAAACCACAGCTGCCGGCTTCTCCCCGCACGATGTTCGGCGAAAAATGAAGGCAGCGGACGCCCAAATTTTGTACGGGAGGTTGGCAAGAGGAAGCGGGAGGAACCTCCCGTGAGAAATGGGGGAGGGGAGAAGAGAGAGCAACGAGGGAGGGGAGAAAAGATAGACCGGCTCAGTTCCCAATATTTGAATCCGCCTGAGACCGGTACGTGGTCATCGCGAGGACTCGGTCAGCGAGTGGACGCGCAACGTTGGATGGCGATCGCACGGCCCACGCCACGAACACCGTTTAGAGTCCAGATCGTGCGCGCGCATGGAACAGATTTTGCGTAATTTAAATGCAAGGTTTATCTTGTCACGAGAATAAAATCATCACAGGAACAAGATCATCTCATCAGTTATTACAATTACTATTTGATCAGGAACAATAATCCCTCATTACAAAAACTATTTGATCAGGAACAATAACATCTCACGTATCATTACTTGAGCGCATCATTACATGACCAGAACATACCACCGGTTTATCAAAAGATGATTTTGATCAAGAACTTCATCAAAGTAGTTTCTGCAAACAATACAAACATTTTAGACAGCGGCAATCAAACAAGACATTTTCGACGGCGTCAATCAAAGTGCAAAACAAGCAAACCTGGCCCAGCTTGCTTTTAATTACGTTAGCTTTTGCTTCTGCTTCCAGCTCTGGTGGATATTCAGATGTGGTTAGTGAAAGCAATTACTACTCACAATCAACATCAGATTAGTCGAGTCTAGAAGGCGGAATGGGATGTGTAATTCGCCAAACCATTAATTATCATGTCGCAGAGACGGCAGCAAAACTAATGACTGGAAACGGAGCGGCGGCATTGAAGGAAATAAATATTTCCAAACGGTTCATAAGCTTGCTTTTAATTTCTTCACGACAAATCAATTAATTAACCAGAGCTTAGGTCTTTGGTGAAGCCTTTTTCGTAAAGTTCTTTATGACTAAGTTAGACTGGATCAACTTATACTTAGGTGAGCCTTTTGGATACATTATTACATGATGAAACAGCACAAGAAGTTTCTATTACATGATGAAAAAGCAACTAGTAAGATACGAGTATCACTTTGGTTCTCACACAATTTTGGATTTAACCATTGAATAATGCTCTTTTGTCGCATATGCAAACTGAGGCACGGCTGGTTATGCTGATCAAATATATACACTTTGCCTGGTCAAATATATACAACCTAATCATCGGCTATTTTCTTAAACTTCTATTTACCATTTTCTTTGTACTGTCTTATGTTCTTAGTTCACAAGCAACATGAAGAAATTCTATGGTGTTGTGTAAGATCAATCAGTGAAAGTTCAATGATATAAAAGTTAGTAATGAACTAAGTATTCATATTTATAAGGGTTTGTTTGAAAATTGTATACTGCCTTTTTCTGAGCTCGATGGGGAAACCATATATTGATCTACAAGACATGAATATGATATTTTTCAACGATTAATGTACATCACACACATATTTTTCAACGATTCATTGCAAAACGCGGGGTCTCATCTAGTTATTTTAGAGGTCAGCCATGCATACCAATAGCAGTACCAAGTTGTGTACGTGCTGATCTGTTAGGCAACACCACGTACACCAAGACTAACTACGATCTATTATCTTGTCATGAACAAGAAACCTATCAGTGCGTGCATGACAACACCTCCCTAATTACACATCGAGGATGTGAAGGAGACAACAAGAACTCATTCCTAACAGTCCGAATCAAGAACACATCAGTTCCTCCATCAATTTGAATCAGAACCCTACAAACCTAGAACTAGGTCAAGAGAGGAGGGGATCGTACGAGGCGGAAGACGTACCAGAGAGAAGTCCACATTTTCACCGGAGAAGGAGGGCGCGCTGCGGGAGGATCTGGGCGTTGCCGGTGGTGCTGAAGGCGGCGTCGACGACAGCGGGATGGAAGGAGATGGCGGGTCAGCATCGGGAGGGCGGGAGGCGCCAGGATCGGAGGAAGGCGTCGACGTCGAGGGCAGAAGAAGACGACAACATCGGCGGCAGGAAGGAGTGTCGTCGTCGTCGCTGCGCCGCCGCCGCCAGAGCTGCGCGTCGAGTCACTGCAAGACGCGAGGGTGGAGGCGTGTCTCTGTTCCCCTCCAACCCGACGAGTTTTCTGGGGATTACTTGGGCTTAGCCCGTCCGATCCCGGCCTGCCGAACAGTTGTGCCGTGTTTCTGGGTGTCTCAAAATGGGCCGGGAAATTACACTCTAAAACCTGTCCAAACTCGCGTATCATATTCATGGTTAAAGGATAAATCAAGACACAGAAACCCGTGGGGAAATCAAGAGACCAGAAATCCGTGCAGAAAAGGGCCCCAGGGGGTCGAGGGAGAGACAAGGACCGGCAGCCATGCACTTGGTCTACCTCCTCTTCCTCCTCCATCTTTCCTCCGCCGCCTGCGCCTCCACCGGCCGGAATCACCAACTCCTCCCCACCGCCGCCGTCCCCATCGGCGCACCAGCCCCTGCACTGCCGATGACGACGTCCCGTCGCCTTCTCCGCGACACAATGGTAGGGACGAGCGCACGCTCATTCACTTCATGATGGATGCAGTGCAATGCAAGCGCCTTCCTTACATTGTTGTGTTTGTGCATCGCGTGATCATGTGTGTCCTGCAGCACTCGCCGTCTACCTCCTACAACGAACATGTGCAAGATGCGACGATGCAGCAGCAGGGGCCTTCTCTGCCGCCACAACCGGGCGTGAATCTGGCCCGCGACACCGTCGAGGAGGGTGGCGTCCCACCGGCGGAGCAGGAGAGCACGGCCATGATGGTAATGACGCCACCGCCGCCGCCACAAAGGGACGACGGCGGGCATAAGGAAGCTGAAGGGGCCGTCGATGGCGTAGGTGGTAGTGGAAGATCGTCGGATCTGATCACCGATGATCAACCGGAGAGCGATGCGGTCGACATCGGTGTCGACTACGTTCCGCCCGAGACGCACCCTCCCTCACACAATTAGATGGTCCTCGATGATGACGACAAGTTCTATTAGCTACTATAGATCTCTATCTCGAGTATATAGATTAATTTCCTTCTTAGTGTTTACGGTCTCATTGATGCTCTTGCTTTATATATATTGTATGCGTGCATGCATGGCTCCCCTTATTCCACCAAATCATGTGAATTAATAATGAAAAGACGATGGTTTGATGTTGTCATGATGCATTCTCGTTGTGCATATATTTTGCTTGATAAAAAGGTTCAATTTATACACCATGTTGCTTATTAAATAATTAGTTTCCGTTTTTGTTAGGCAGGTCACAACTTTTTTCTGTCGCAACTATGAGGCGGTACTTGAACTGAGGCTAAGCCGGGAGTGAGAAATAACCTTGCGCAGAGATGTATATAAGTTACGAGACGAAGCAAGAGTAGAACCAGGAGAAACGAGGATGAGGACCTCACTAAAGAGGTTTGGGCTCATGGACTACACCAGAATAGGAGATATTAAGGGCAATTATAAAAGATAAAGGAGAGGTATGATCAATTGGGATTCTAACACCACATTGTAGTGTAAGTGGTTAGGGGATGACATATGACCCTTGGAGGCAGTTAGAGCCTTTTTTCCAGAGCTGATTCACTTTGTTCAATCTCGCGATGTTGATGGTGAGTTGCAAGCAAGCCGAGTTGAAGTTGACACAGAGTGGCGAAAAATGGATATGAGAACCATGACCTTGCAAAAGGTTCAATGGGGAGGCAGATACATATAGATGATAGTTGGGTTGTGGATCATTAGGGTTGTATGGCAATACCAAGATAGCTTCACTAGCCGTGGGCATGGCAATTTGAGTGACGAATTAGTGCCTAAATGGGCTACAATGCCCGGAGTGGCATAATAAGAAGGACGGGTTAATGAAAAGTGTTCCGGTGTTCGTGGTTGGGGTGAGGGAGGGGGTATAATTTTTTAGATAGTTCCAATTAATAGTTCAAATAGATCGAATATGTTCTAAGAAAAATAATCTGTTTATTGCTATCTTTTGTAGACTCTTTTTTTAGAACAACTAGGCTGTGTTTGGCAGCTCATTTTTTTCAAAACCAAAGTATTGCAAAACTAGAGTATTTTGATGCCAGGCAAAGAAATACTTCATTTTCTTGAAACCACGTTTTTTCTCAGTTTTAGCAAAACTTTAGAGGCGTTTCATAGGTGCTGTTTCCCATTGTGTTGATGTATGGAGAATTAATTTTTGACCGATAGTGTAGCTGCATCCATCGAACTAAACCGATCTACAAGATTTGGGATTGCTACATCTACACGTGCAACACCTACACAACCACTAGGGAGACGCAGCAGAGGGACCAAATCTGATCGGCAACACATCTGCTTGTGTGGGAATCGGAGGTTCCAAAAGAACCATGCCCTACAGGACAGTAACGGACCAACTGAAGACGAAATCATCGGCAAAGTGGCGGAACGGAATCGTCGCAGAGTACGTAGGATGATTCTTTTTCACGTGATGAGATCGGTTTCGCCATGGCTGAAGGAGATGTGTTTTGCGGGGTACACGAAGGTGGAGGCCACGAAGCTGAGTTTTCTCGGTTTTGGAAAAAAAGAGGTCGGGAGTCAATTTTTCAATACTGCAAAAAAAAAACGTTTCGGGCAATACTCAGTATCTTAAACCACAGTATTCTCGTCATCCAAACACCTCAAACTATTTAATACTATAGTATATTTTTGGAAACCACAGTATCTTCAAAATACAGAGAAAATACTGAGGTGCCAAACGGGCCTTAAGGGCAACTCCAACGTGCCGATCCATTTGGTCCATTTTCCTCCGTTTCCGTCCGTTTTGGTCGAAACCAGGGCTCAACGCGCCGATTCAAACGGACCAACGTCCGTTTTTTCGTCCGCGGCGACCCAATTCCGGCCCAAATTTGAGCCGGGTTTGCGTCGGCACGGACGCATCTGGACGCCGCGCGGAGTCCTGCCCATTGGACCCCCTGGCCCGGCTGTCAGTCGCACCGAACAGCTAACCACCGTCTTAAATGAGGCGGGAGAGTTCTTTATATGGCCGTCGGCGAGCCAAACCCTAGGTTCACAAAATCCTAGCACCCCCGCCGCACACTCTTCCCCAGCGACGGCGACCACACCTCCCCGGCCGCGCATCCCCACCTCCCTGGATGGATCCACCTCCGCCACCGCCGCCGGAGCACCTCCTAGACCAGATCGAGCGAGCACGCCAGAGCGCGCAAGGGCGCCACCGTGGCACTTTCTCTCAGCGCATGGTCATGAACCCGGCGTGGGTCGACATGCCGTCCTACCGGGCTCCAGAAGGGCTGCCGGAGGAGGCGAGGAGGGTTATGGAGGCGGCGTATGATGCATGTAAAATGCATACATGAACTTTGTATTATATTACTTATATTTCAATCATATTTGCATCATATAAGGGTTATATCATTGTTTTATAACGATTTTGGGAAGATTTCATAGTTTTCCTATTTTTCTGGAATTAACCCTGCACTGGCAGAAAACCCTATTTTTTATATTTTGATGTTTCAGGGACCCAAACGACGTCCAAATGACCTGAAAATTTACAAGCATCAGTTTTTGGAAGGAACAAAGCGTAGGGGCGAAGGAAGCGAAAAAGTGGAAGCCCGAAGGCCAAAAGAGGGGGGCCCACGCGGCCAGATTCCTTGGCCGCGTGGGACCCACCAACTTGGCCCTCGTGGCTCCGTTGCCGTTGATCTTTCTTCCAGAAGGTTCGTCTTGACCTAAAACCGACTATAAAAATAGTCCCCCGATGTTTTCCAGAAGGGAGCGCCGCCGAAACACAGAAACCACGAAACAGAGACTTGGAGCTGCATATGGGAGGGGGAAAACTCCGGCGAGGCGCTGCCGGGGTGGTCTCCATCTCCCCCAACGACATCTCCACCGTCTCCATGATGAAGAGGGAGTAGTCTCCCTCGGGGCTGAGGGCTCATGCCGGTAGCTATGTGGTTTATCTCTCTCTCCCATGGTGTGATCTTTATGTGATCATGAGCTTTGTAATCTAGTTGAATCCATAGATGCTACTCTTCATTATCTTATGAATTATGCTACTCAAATGGTTTTATTAATTTCATTTCCGGAGTCACCTTTGTCCCATGGTGCGAAGTTGACAGTGTGCGTACCGTGTGTGGCTCTTAGGCTAAAGATTACAGGAATACTTATCATGAGTTATTATTTGTGTTGGATGTCTCTATGAAATTGTGGTGTTTGTCTAGTACTATTTAGGGCGTTCAAGTTGACAGTGTGGGGTTCCCTAGATGTGGAAAGCGACTTTAGGGTGTGCTTTTATAGCCCTACGCAATAGATTGGTGTTCGTTATCCAACCGGAGGATAGTTCGGGGTAGCATAGTGAAGAGGAAATATTTATGTATTCAATTATATTATTATTGTTGAGAGTGTCCACTAGTGAAAGTATGATCCCTAGGCCTTGTTTCCAAGCATTGATACACCGTTTTTAGTCACTTTTGTCACTTGTTTGCTTGCTGCCATTTTTATTACAGAATTACAAAATCACCTTTTACCATCCATATCACTTGCATTTTACTATCTCTTCGCCGAACCAGTGCACCTATACAATTAGCCATTGTATTAGGTGTGTTGGGGACACAAGAGACTTCTTGTATCTTAATTGCAAGGTTGCTTGAGAGAGGATACATTCAACTTCTACCTCACGTGTATTCGATAAACCTTGGGTTAATCATTTAAGGGAAATTTGCTGCTGTCCTACAAACCTCTGCACTTGGAGGCCCAACAAGTCTACAAGAATAGAAGCGTGTAGTAGACATCAGCGTACTCCGATGACCCCAAGGGGGATGCGTACCTGGCGGGCGTTGCGGCGGGTTCCGTCGCCCCCACTGGGAGAGGCACAGCCCCCTCCGCTGCGAGCGCCACCACCCGCACCGTGGTCGAGGTCGTCGACGTGGACAACGACGAGGACGACGCGCCAGTTGAGGTGGTGGAGGGGGACGAGGAGGTGCAGCTGGCCGTTCGGCGCTCGTTGGACTCGTTCCGTGCCGAACGTGCCCGGCAGAAGGAGCTCGGCAAGCAAGAAGCGGCCGACTTGGAGCGGGCGACCAAAGAGTCGCTCATCTATGCCCGCCGCAAGCACTACCGTGATGGCGCCGCCTCCTCTCCCGAAGAGGGGACCGGCAGCAGCCGCTGAAGATCTACAGTCGGTGGCGCCGCCTACGCGCGGTCAATTTTGTTAAAATCACCGGCGCCGCTAAGTAAGCCCTACCACTAAACGGGGAGCGCAAGGGGAGTCGCCAAGACAGGCCCCTGCGCCGGTCACCTGGCAGGAAGAGCCAGCAAGTCCGTTCCCGACGCCGGCCACTAGGCCGGAGGAGCCAGCAAGTCCGTTCCCAGAGCGCCGCCAACATACCCGGGATATCCATCGCCGGCACCGGAAGTCTTCCTGTAGTTTGATGAATTAGATGAAATCTATGTTTTTATGTAATATGTATCCTCAAAATTATGTATTCTTTAAAATTTGGCTATGAAATGTAATGTTAGATTTGAAGAAAAAAAAACAGGGGCGGACGAAATGAGTCGGTCCATTGGATGCAGTGGCCAGAAAAGGCCGGACAGGGACGGAGCTCTGTCCGTTTGCCGACCCAAACGGATGAAAAAGGACCAAAAGGAGCTCTATTTGGATCGGCGCGTTGGAGTTATCCTAAGTTTCCAGTATGCCTCTATGTCAGTTTTCTAATATATTCTCTATAAACGATTGTATCTCCCTTTTTTTACCCAAAAACACGACTTGCCTCTATGTCAGTTTTCTAATATATTCTCTATAAACGATTGTATCTCCTTTTTTTTACCCAAAAACACGACGAATCGGGCGATACTACATGATCGGTCACTGGCCACGGATGGATACTAGAGGTGGTAGCACTACCTAGGGTTTTGATAACTAGAAATCTTCGGATTTGGAGATCAGCTAGTGGCAGGCCGGCCAAGCCAGCTACCCATTCCTCCTTGACCCCTTGCACGCGACATGGGATGAATGGTGGGCTACAGACTACCTATAGGTCAATACATGCACAGTTAGAGTGTGTGCAGACTCTCATGAATGAAGTCCACTTGCCCAAGAATGAGTAAAAAGTATAGTAATCAGCATTTTGACCAGTGGACGCCAGGCATATTGTACAGTACCGACGATGGAACGTCCATATCGTCCTCCCGTCGGATGCAAGCGTACCAGTAGAAAAATCCTTAGTCTAGTAGCGTCCTTTATTTTTTCGTGCACTGGTATAGAAAGTGTCATGCCATAATTTGGCGTGTCACTGGTAGACCCGGGCGTCCACCCGGTTTGAACATACCGGCAGCGCGTCGTATTTTCTACGTGTTTCAGTAGTTGTGTCGTGGTAAAGCTACTAGTTTCTGAACCGTGGTGGCACGTCGCAGTAGCTGTGTACCACTAAATATGTCCGTCTACAGGGGCGCATAGCCTCGGTCATAGGCATGACCTACCTTCCAGCCTCTCCCAACGCTGATCAAGCGGCCAGTCTTTAAGGCGCGATACCTGGCCTACCAAGTTAGAACATAGCCAGTGCAACACTCCTCCCTCCTCGCCGCTAGCTAGCTGATAAAGAGCCATGGCAGTCGAGCGAAGATCACCATCCTCGCCGCTCTTGTCCTCCCCACGCGCTCTGTTTTCAGAAGTAATATTAACAGTTCAAAACAGAACCATTTATCTGTTTTCAGAAGTTTCTGAAAACAGACCGAACATAGCTACTTTGCCTACTTATTCGAGGACGCTAAACTAGTTATTTTGGAAAACTAACACTTGCATTTGAATCTATGAAACTAGCTCTTTCCAACCATATGAAGTTTATAAATTTTGGTGGAGCAGATTTACCAGAATTCGCATGCAAAGTGGGCTAATCTACACAGGTTTTCAGACTTAGCAGTTTCAGCAGAATTCAAACAGAGCGGGAACGAACCAGGGCCGTTGATCTCGCGATCGACGGCCCACGGCCATCTTCTTCATCCCGACGGGGCAGAGAACAGGGAGAGAGAGAGGGGCCAGGGGAGGCACCTGCCGGCGGCGAGGGACTCCGGGGCGGCTTGGGGGCGAGGGAGGGTGGTCTGGGCAGCGTCTGGGCGGCGGTGGCGTCGCCGGAGACGCACCGCAGCGGCGTCACGGCGCGGTGGCCGAGCTGCTTGAAGTGGAGCTCCGAGCTCCTCTTCGGTGGCTCCTAGGTGAGGGGGTCTGGTGCGGTGGTGGGTGTGGTGAGTGTGGAGGCCAGGGGTGGCCTTTTATAGGCAGGGGAGCTCGGGTTCGTGGCCGGCAAGGGAGAGGCGCGGCCATGCCGCGGGCGGCACGGGTGCGTGCGGGGGCGGCGTCGTGCGGGCTGGAAACGGCAAGGGTCCGTGTCTGGGGGGTAGTGGGGTGGCGTGGGCGCGTGCTGGTGGTCGGGCGCGCCTCGGGCGGGTGTGTGCCGGCCGGGGTGGCTCCGGTGCGGCACGCCTGCAAGGTGTTCGACCGGGTGCTGGCCGGCAGGACTCCGGCGATTGCGGCCAAGAGGGGGGGTCCTGGTGCAAGGGCTCGACAGGGGAGGCCTAAGGGGGACAAGAGGCACGTCCATCACATGCTGGTTGCTGGGTTTGGTGCTGGTTTGGAACAAGATGGCATGGGGGTGGCCATGCCATGCCAATGCTAGCTAGGGCTAGGGTTTAGGGTGAGGGGAGTGTGGGGATGTGTCCAGAACGTGCAGGGGGGTGCTGGGATGGTGCTGGACAAAAATGGGACAAGCCTAGGGCAAGTTTGGGGCTGCCATTTGAATATAGGGTAGAGGGCACCATTTGACACTATGTGATACTATTTGCATTTTAATGGTAAAAGAAAAAGAGAGAATGCAAGGGTGCAATTGCTGTGATAAATAAGAGTGAGTGTTTGGGATTTTGGGTGCTATGATGGGATTTGTTTTTGATAAGTGCATCATAGCACATTTTGTGATTTGGTAAGATTAAAGAAAGAAATAGAAATGTAAATTTAGATTTTTGAAATTATATTTTGAAGAGGGAAGAAATATTAGAGCAAAGTGGGAGTGAGCACTATGTCACCCCACTAATTTTTGGTTTAAAAGAAAATATTAATTTCTCACTTAGAGAAATTTGTGTGACACTTGTCCCATGATTTTATGTGTTGATGCTTTGCTTTTGTTTCTTTTCTTTTCTCCCTATTTTTACTAGGCAACACACACATCAAAAGACACCATATTCACATCACAACCATGACCACACAATTCAAATCACATGAATTAATCACACCACCATTTCCATGATTAACAATACTATCTTGTAAAAATGATCACACTCAATTATGACAAGATGATGTTTAAAGAAATGTCTCAGCTCATAACTTAATTGTTTTCAAAAAGGTTTGAGAAAGGAAATATGTGGGGTAATATATTTCCCACTAGTGTTGTTTTCAAATGGAGTGGAAATCAGAGTTTATAAAATGGGAGTTGCATATACATGCAAAATATCATGATTGGCAATAGATAGGAGATAACATATAGATCTCCATATTTTTGGGAACACACAATTTTGGAAATACTTTTACTTTCTCAACTAAAGGGTATTTTATTTGTTGCTGAAATCAAACATCATTGAAATAGACTTTGGCCAAAATAAGATTGGAAAAGATATATGGAATCTACTCTTGTCATAACATGAGCACCAAGTTGAATATATTTTTACTTGGGTTGGGTTCTTCGATTAATATTTACTAGTCAAACAACATAAACATCAAGTCACACAAGGCCAAACAGAACAATATAAAGGAAAACACAATCAGTAGTGAAGTAATTTCAAAAAGTTTTTGTTGGTTCTGAATTTTGGGTCTTGTTAATTCTTATTATAAATTTGGGATGTTACAAATCCTTCCCCCCTTAAAATAAATCTCGTCCCGAGATTTGCCCGGGGTACAGGGGAGTACGAGGGCCCGGGTTTTGGGCTGGCTATTCTTCCGAGGTCGTTGCTTCTTCAGTGAGGTCGCCAGGTGAGGTCTTGACAAATTGATGTTGCGAGGTTGTTCCTTGTCGATAATTTTCTCTGATGGGTTCAGATCCTGGATGATAGGGTTGACTTGATGATCGATGCTGATGGATAGTCTTGCTTGGCTGTTTCCAGTTTCTACGAGGCTGGGGCGCAAGGAACTAATTATTACCACGTTCTTGTATACCTATTGCAGGTCTTCCCCCTTAAAAAGGGGTTTTTAATCGGTCTTGCTGAAGTTTGCAGCTGGAGTTGACTTGGAGGCATTTTTCTTCTTGAGTAGCTTGACGATCTTCGTCTTGGTTGGCAATCCTTGGTGCTTGGGGTTGGTGCAGATATCACTTCCTGATATTGTCGCCTTACGAGGGTTGCAGGAGGGGACGCGTGGTTTTCGGGCTGTGTCGAGTATGCGTACTCGACTCTCTCCGGTTTCTAATTAGAAAAAGGATGTTATAAACGTCTAAATTCGTCTGGAGTTGCTTGGTGGTGGATGTTGTCCACAGCAGGTGCTTACGTCGTTTAATTCTTCTGGGTATTCCATTGGTTATTTGTCTTCATGCTTGTCCTTCTTCAGCTGAGTAAAGGAGGAACTTCATTGCTGACTTCCTTGGTTCTTGAGCTTCATGAAGCGTTGGTAAGAATCTTAAGAAGTACAGTCTAGATTATCGAGCTTCCATAGGAATCTAAAAGTCAGTACAAAGACCCTAAAGGCAAGCGGTTTGGTCTGTTGTTCGACAAGGGTGCACGGGTCACGTTCTTAGTTAACCTTAAAAAGTTAGAGAAAGAGCTTCATGTCAGCGGTCGATGTTCGTGCTTTCTTGAATCCTCCTTCGGTGTGATTGGCCGAGCCAAGTTGAAAAGGATGATTGCTCGATAGGTAACGTTGATGGTGCTTGCTTCCTGGTTCAATTCTGCGCAGATGGTCTTCGATGTTGGTCGACTTCGGCCTTGATGATGGCGATCTTTTCACTACCAGCTATAGGTGATTGTTTCTTTATCACCTCTCTTCTTGTCAGAACTTGTGGTTAGATAAGGCTAGTTAGTATCGCCACAACTGGGGTTAGATGTTAATCTAGAATTTGGTAAGTTAAGTTAGTGATGGTATACCTGTAATTTCACCAGTAAAATAAATTTTTTTTTCAAGGTGAGGCTCGTGTTTAGGCATGTTAACATCTCTTTTCTTTAAGAGTCTAAAAAGGATTTCATTAAAAGAGATGGACCTTACATTGACCCCAAATACTGCTAACTAGATAGGACCCATACTTCTTCTCGACGGCTAATGATCTTGAAAGGCCCAATACACCTTGGCGCTAACTTTCCTTTGACATGGAAACACTGCATTTCTTTAAGGGGCGCTGAATCGATTCCTTGAGATTGGGGCATTCGTAGGAGTAGTGACCCTTGGTGCCGCATTCAAAGCAGACAACATTGGCGCGGTTGGAGTTGTTTGGGCGGTTAGGAAAGGTGGGGCGTGGGGCTTGCGGGGGTTGATAGGCAAGCTTGGGGGCTTGCTGGATAGTGCAGGGCTTCTTCCTGCGAAGGGTTCTTCCAGAGCGTAGGCACAACTGGTGATATGTTTCTAAGGGTGGTGTTGGCTCCTTGAGGTGCCTATCCTTCTGGCGCTTCAGATTCTGATAGGGGCTAGATGCTCTAGTGAGCGTCCTTGTCGGAGCGTGGATGGCGTCTTGAGCAATCTTCTCATGAGCTTCGTTTACTGCATCTACTAGGAACTCCAGAGGACACTTAGCCAGAACATGATCATTCCCTTCACATAGGTAGCACGTGATGCTAGCGGTTGGGCACTTGCCATGTGGATGAAGATGAAAACAGTTTGGGCAGCTGCCGGGGCATTGACTTGCCTGGTGTCCACCCCTTCCGCACTTACTACAAGCCTTTCCTTCGGGTGGTTTCTTCTTTATGATGTACCTAAGGGGGCATTTCCTAGTCATATGTCCGCGTTCTTTGCAAGTGTAACACCAACGTTGTGCTATGGCCTTGGGGTCCATTCCTTTGACTTCTGATGACGTCCTCTCTAATTTTCTTGGGCAGATCTTAGACGCATGGGACTCTTCTCTTTCAAAGGTTGTCAAGTGGGTTCCTGGAGCGGCTTCGATCGGAGGACCTTGAGTTGCTTCAAAACCGGAACCGATGTAGGGGTGCGCCCGCGACATTTCCGTCTGGGGAACTATGGTTGCCGCAATTGAGTTAAACAAATTTTGTAGAGATAGCTTAAAACAATTTTTTTTAAACGCAACAAGACTACCGTGATTAGCATACCTGATTATTTTTAATAGGTAAGCATTAGGGGTTTGTTAACTAGGCGCGATTTGCAAAACACACAGGAGAAACAACACACCAGCAGAGAACTCACAACCAACAATGCACAAGGTACATTTAGTACTACTGGACACCTAATACTCGTGGTAGTCGGGGTAACCAAAGTTCCTATCATAAGTTTTCCTATGGGTCGTTATCAAACATGGTTGGTGAAGTCTTCATTTTATCGCCTTAGTCTTCAGCTGGAGAAATTGAGATCGTCGAAGTTGCAACTTGAGTAGAATTGTTGATGTTGAGCTGAGGTCTTCGGAGGCCTCTTGCCTTGTTGACATTGACGATCTTGGCATTTGTAAATCAACCACCCTGAGGTTGAATGTTGAGTATTTGTGATGGAAGCTTCTTCTTGTGGGTGCTAACTAATTAGGTCTCACTTGGGTTCATCGTCAAGTATACTCTTGGTTTTGAACGGGTAAGAGATAACAGAAGATTTCTTGAAAAAATCTTAAAATAGAGGGGTAAGACTTTGAAATATTTGAGGAGATGAGAAGAGCGAAGCCATTTTAGGACTCCTCTAGATAAAAATATATTTTGGTAGTAATATATTTTTAACAAAAATATTTGCTTTCGTAACTAACGTCCATGCTAACTAAGGTCTCCTACAGTCAGGATTGCTCTGATACCAAGTCTGTGGGGACCCCGGACTAGCCGTCCAAAATACCCTTGTGCCTACATCAGCGATCCCATGATCAGTGTGTCGCTGAGCACAGTCAAACTGGTAATCAAAGAACATCCATAAATACCGAAGGAATTTACTTACTTGATTGAAGTCATAACCTTCAATAGATACTTGCAGCGGAAATCACCAAACAACGTGGAGCCCAAGTCATTCGCCTTAACCCTACAGGCAACTGACTGGGAAGCGCCCTAGTTCGCATTGACGTCATTTCCGTCTCCTTCTTCAAGCTGCTCTTCTTTAGAATCTGGCTAAGACAATAGCCAGGGACGAAACCAATATGAGTACATTTGATTGTACTCGCAAACTACCCCACCCAAATGAGCATGCACTAAACTTTTTATAGTTTGAGTAAAACTTGGTTTGCTTTAAAAACTCTATCCGTATTGAAAAGAGAAGGATAGACTTTTGTTTAATAGAACTTTGTCTGAAAACTCTATAACTTTTGTTGAAGAAAAACAAGAGAAATTTTATAACTTTTCATAACCTTTGTATATTTTTCAAAACATCTATAGCCTTTGTTAAAAGAAAAGAAGGCTTTTCGATCTTTTTCCCATAAATCGGTTTTTGTGAGAAATCTATTTTAAAACGTTTTTCCCGAAAGTAGATTTTTTTTTTGAAAAAGGTAAGAAGTCCCTTTTAAAAACGTTTTTCCCAGAAAATCACCATTTTGTTTATTTCTCAAAAACTCCTCCTTTTTCAACCATGACCCTTCATGGTCATTCAATCCCAACAACCTCATGCCGGCACATTGGCATAGTTGCATATAACATCCTCCTCTTCATTTTCTCTTTCAAATTTCAAATCTTTTCCAAAACTTGCACATAGGCCTAGGACAGCCTCCCAACTGTCCATATCCGAGGACTCGGCTATTCGAATAGTTTTACCCTCTGCAGAGGTAGCACGCTTTTCCCACATCCATTCGGTAACTCATCGTGTCTGCCACGTCCCGCCATACAAGGTGTATGCGAAGTTGAGCCACCGACCATAGCCTGTCCTTTGCTCATGCTAGTATAGGACCCTTCCGCTACGAATTCACCATTCCTTCGACACCTAGTACAGGATCCCCCGTCGAGGAACCTAGATGTGAGGACTCGTAGTTCTGCCCGGCGAGCAGAGCCCTTCAATTCTCCATCCATCAGATTGCTAGAACCCAGGTCAGGGGGTAGGTCGCAATGACCATCCCTTCATGGAACGAGGTCATCCTCGTTGTTGAGGCATCCAGTACTAGCAGGAGCAAATTATATGACTACACCCTTTCCCATATGTGGGTAGATGTGGTCGCACAGGTTATTGGCTGGTCGTCATAGTACTAGGACACAATGTGCATTTTTCATAAACATCACCATTCACCATTTCTCCACTTCAACACCGATCTCACGGCATTCCACATTTATCCAAGTACTTCCAAAGGAGTTCTGAGTAAACAGTATTTTTCTTTTCCCATCCTATAGTTTGAAAAAGAATTTTCCATCCAACACCTCCATATAGGGTGTCAAAATAATATGCTTGTAATTTTGGAAAAGGGTTTTCAAAACCATAGCTTTAGTGGCAAAAACCCCATAAATCCATTATGCTCTTCATAAGTGAATCAAAATAGATGTATATAGGTGCAAGCTCAGAGAAGTAGCTTGCCTTGCTTAGCAAAGTTCTCGGGTTCCTGCTGTTCGAAGTATTCTCCCTCCTCGTAGGTTCCGGCAACGTTCTCGTCTATTCGATAAATAAACAATACAAACAATCACTAAACTAACCAAGCAAGCCTCACATCATTACAATCATCAACATCCCAATTAGCTACTGCACATACAAAGTAACACAATTTGAATTCAATTTGATTTAATTAACCATTATTTAATTGTGTCACAATTATGGCAGAAATTAGGGTTTTATGTTTAATTGCATATCTTAAGTTCTGTTCATCACAAAAATGTGAACTAAAATTCTAATGATAGCTACTGATGTGTAGAGGCTAACCCAATTGGATTTAATTCAATTTGGGTTATTAAACTCCGTACATAATTGTTTTAATCCAGAAGGTTAGTTTTCTTGTTTTTGCTACAAATCAAGCTAATTTTACTCAAAAGTTAAATCCTCTTAGGGATAACTAGTATTGCTTAAATTTGAGCTGACAAAATTGGTTTGACCTCATTTGGATTAATAGAGTATCAGAAACAAACAAGTTTAGGTTTTATACCTTCTGTGGCATTTTGAATATCATTATTTATTTATTAATCTAAATGGGGGTAAACCCACTTTAGTGAGTTAGAGAATTTCATAAGCTTTCCAGAACATATTCATTTGCTTAATTTGGATTCCTAGATCTCAAGATATTAATTTTCAAAGTCTTGATAAATTTTCTGGCAGAGAAATTCCCTTTTTAAGTTTAACAACTTAACTGATTTGTTAATTTTCTACTGGCTTAACCACAACACCAAATGGAATCAAACCAGTGGCATTGGGTAGAATAGTTGATGTACTTTTTATACCATTTTAGTTTGGTATTTTTGGTTAAACCAAGTTTTAGGAAACATTTCCCAAAGATGGTATCAAAATAATCTTTCTGAGTTTTCAGTTAAAACTAACACATTTGTCATTTTTATTTCTAATTGGAGACATGTCGAAAAATGAACATGGCTTGCATCTATGTGAATATGGCATGTTATACTAGCTACATCATTTTAGTTTGCTATTTTTAGGCCTCTGGTTAAATAGCAACTTGTATGGGAAGTTGGCTGTCCCTGTTATTTCATGTGGTGGAATAAACTGATTAGCTATCTTCCTCAATTTAGATCTTTTATACAGATTTTATTTTGGGGTTCTCAACACTTGTTCATGCCAGTACACTAACCATACTAACATGTTATGCCAAGACAAACTCCTAAATAATCTAGGTGAATTAATATTAACAGTTCAAAACAGAACCATTTATCTGTTTTCAGAAGTTTCTGAAAACCGACAGAACATAGCTACTTTTCCTACTTATTCGAGGACGTTAAACTAGTTATTTTGGAAAACTAACACTTGCATTTGAATCTATGAAACTAGCTCTTTCCAACCATATGAAGTTTATAAATTTTGGTGGAGCAGATTTACCAGAATTCGCATGCAAAGTGGGCTAATCTACACAGGTTTTCAGACTTAGCAGTTTCAGCAGAATTCAAACAGAGCGGGAACGAACCAGGGCCGTTGATCTCGCGATCGACGGCCCACGGCCATCTTCTTCATCCCGACGGGGCAGAGAACAGGGAGAGAGAGAGGGGCCAGGGGAGGCACCTGCCGGCGGCGAGGGACTCCGGGGCGGCTTGGGGGCGAGGGAGGGTGGTCTGGGCAGCGTCTGGGCGGCGGTGGCGTCGCCGGAGACGCACCGCAGCGGCGTCACGGCGCGGTGGCCGAGCTGCTTGAAGTGGAGCTCCGAGCTCCTCTTCGGTGGCTCCTAGGTGAGGGGGTGTGGTGCGGTGGTGGGTGTGGTGAGTGTGGAGGCCAGGGGTGGCCTTTTATAGGCAGGGGAGCTCGGGTTCGTGGCCGGCAAGGGAGAGGCGCGGCCATGCCGCGGGCGGCACGGGTGCGTGCGGGGGCGGCGTCGTGCGGGCTGGAAACGGCAAGGGTCCGTGTCTGGGGGGTAGTGGGGTGGCGTGGGCGCGTGCTGGTGGTCGGGCGCGCCTCGGGCGGGTGTGTGCCGGCCGGGGTGGCTCCGGTGCGGCACGCCTGCAAGGTGTTCGACCGGGTGCTGGCCGGCAGGACTCCGGCGATTGCGGCCAAGAGGGGGGGTCCACTACAACAAGATCCCCCATATAGCAACGCATGCTTTACAACGCTTTACAAATGCGTTGCGAAATATCAACGTTGATACACATATTTGCGTTGGTAAGTCCATCCGTTCTCAACAAGACGAATGACAACAAATACTATGTGTTGTAGTCTATGCGTTGGAACTCGTCAATATTGTGAGACGTTCCTAATCGGATCACCTTACCAACCGGTTCTCTAGCTCGTGATCCTGACCATAATAATGCTTACAAAACATCATAGTCGATAAATAATTATTTTTTGTTTTCTTCCAACTGATCTTAGAATTTCGCTGTCCTGGTCCTTGTTTTTTAAGAACTCACATATAATCTTTTTTTACGATCACATAATCGTAATTACCAACGACACATGTTGAGATATAACTATTTCAGTTGGGTTGCATATATGGCTAGGCCCTGCCCTTCAGGTTCGTGAGTCGTGACCGCCGCACGTCTTGCCGATCTGTGCTCGTGGGCTGCATCTAAAAAAAATCGTGGGCTGCCACGATTAGTCGGCTGCTGACGAGGTAAAATGCGCCCACGAGCTCACCTCCTGCTGCCGTCCCCTAAATCGCCCTCCCAGGCGAGCAGCCGACGACCAGCGCCTCCCAGTCCCGGGCGAGATAAGCTTCTCCTCCCCCCTCCCCCGCCCCAACAGCTTTCCTCCACCTTGCCGCAGTCGACGGCCAGCTGCCTAACAATTGACGCCCTCCCAGGCGAGGTAATCTTCTCGCGCCTCTTGATTGACACTTAACTAGGCAGCAGGAACAGGGTTCTCTATATCCATTGTGTGATCCTGTTTATGTAATCTTGGGAAAATATTTAGTTTGCAGCAAAAGTCTATGTTTGATTGTTTAATCCCCTGATTATTCTGGTTAGATGTGACTGATTTTGTTTGATGATAACTCGAATAAGTAATATTCTGTCAATGGGACCAAGAAAATATTATTTTGCTATATTCTGTAACTTAATTATGAATTGTGATGCTAAGGATGATCTCCCATCGAGAATAGTGTGTCAAGCATAGCTAAGGATGATCTCCCAACTATTAAGAATAGTGTGTCAAGCATACTTCACTCGTTGTCGTCGTGGTGAACAACAGATGCCTAGGGGTAGGCTTAAGTTTGGGGCCGATGGACGCTAGAGGATTCGGGGAGGGATAGCGCGTGTAGAGACGCACACAGAAGAACAGACGAACACAAGTATTTACCCTGCTTTGGGGCCCTCGTGGGGAGGTAAAATGTAACAGCCCCAATTTGGTACCCTAAAATATGGGCCAAATTTTTACTTTTGTTTTGCATTGCATCATGGCATCCATTTTAAAATGCTTAAGTTGAATAAAGCAACAATTGTAAAACAACAAAAAGGGGAGCAAAACCTTTCCAAACTTCCAACCCAAATGCAATGGACAACAGGGTAACAACTAAATGAACTTCCAAATTGTTTAGGAAGTTCCAATTTTGCTTCTTATCCCCAATGCTCAGTTTCCAAGCCTTGTCAATTGAGAAATAAATATGAGGACTTAAATTGGCTTATTTCAAGTTTATATTTTGGAACCAAGTTAAACTTCCCCAAATTTTCAAATAAAATATGGGGTTGTTATAATATTAGCCTCCATAATTCTTTTCCTATTTATTGAAATGCCTAAATGCTCCAAATGAATCTATTTTGGAAGTTATAAAAAATGCCCTATTTAAACTCCAAGAACAAATATGGTGCAAAACATTTTTATTTGCCTCACCAATTTTTGTGGAGCACCTAAGGGCTAAATGGAGCCTATTGGAATTTTTGCATAATTTCTAAAAATATTTAAATTGCTCTTTTAAATAGCTCAAACCTGCTGTTTTAAAATCTGACAAATGAAATTGGCTAAAAGAGCAAAAACCTGCCGGTGGGACCCTCCTGTCAGCCCTCTCTCTCACCTCTCTCACAGTGGCGACATGGGCGCTGGCGCCATGCCGCCCCGAGCCATGCCGCCGCACCAACTACTCCCGCGTGGTCAAGACTCAAGAGGCCCCCGACGCCCTGCCTCTCCTCTGTGCCTCCCCTCCCCTCTCTCCCTCCTTTTCCCGCACATGGAGACCCTAGATCGAGCTCCCTGTCCGTCGCGCCTCCATCACCGCCGCCGTCACGCACGCCATCGACTCCGACCGCCCCTGGCCATGCCGACGCCGCCACGAGCTTCGCCTCGCTCTCCTCGTCCTCCCCGCCGAGTGAATCGGGCCGGGGCGCCCTCTACCTCAAGCATGCCGCCGATCTTTTCCGCTCCGGCCGCCGGCGTCCGAGCACCCTCACGTCGCCGTCCGGCCACCCCAGCCTCCGACGGGCACGAAACCGCACTCAGGGTGAGCCTCCCGTTCCCCTGGACACCTTCCTGCTCTCCCTCCCCCTCCCGTTCGACCTGGCACCGTAGCCCGAGCCTTTGCAGCCGCCGTAGCTCACCGTAGGAGCACCTCCCGGCGAACCGTAGGTCCCTGGCGACGCCACCGGCTCCCCTGCGATGCGCCGCACGGAGTGTCGTCTTTTCCCGCTCCCGCTCGCGCCTAGCCTCGTCCCTGCCGTACGTGCACGCCACCGGCCAGAGCGCGGTCACCGCCTTGGCCGCGCCGGTCGTGGCATCTGACCAAGCCACGCGTGCATGGTCAACCGGCCAGGCGCCCGGCCTGGGCCGGCCGTAAGGCCGACAGTCTCTGTTGGGTCCCCGGCCTACCACCCGGTTTGGGCCGGCTCTGAGGCCGGCGGCCTCTGCCACTGGCCCGGCCTGCACACCGGCCTGGGCCGACCTGTGGGCCGGCCCCCTACAGTAAAACCTGCAAATTAGAAAATGCTTTGGAATTTTAAATAATTCATAACTTTTCAACTATTGGTCCAAATTTAGCAAATGAAATACCATGTTGATCAGAAAACCAAACTCTACTTTTTGGAATCATTGTAATCTTCTTTTGGAGTTACTTTCTTTTGGATATTCAAGAATTCCTAAAATGGGTTATTTAATACCCAAATTGGGAAATCCATAACTTTTTGATTAATTGTCCAAAAATTATGAATTAAATATCAAAGTGATCAACTTGTCAAATGCTACTCAACCATGATGATATCATGTCATGATCACAAACTTTTATTTGATGTTATTCATAATTTGATCAAATGAAGTAAATTCAATCATTTATTTAATTTGCTATTTATTCTTCGGTGCTCCGAAAATTACAGATAAATTACCGAAATGATCGGAATGACGAATCCTATCCATTCTTGTCATGTTCATGCATATTTGAGCCACCTCTCTAATAATTTAATATTTTATAAAGAATGTGGCCACTAAGATAAATATGGGGTTGGTTCCAAATAATTGCACTAATTATTTGGCTCCTCATTTAAATTTGCTCTTAATTTATATAATGATATCTTTGCATCAACTTGACATGTCATCATGTGATCGAGCATTGCACCTTGTGTTCTTGTGATTTATGTGTTCTTGCTTTTCTCTTTTGGGTATCGATAGATTCCGGAGTCGAGGGTCTCTCTAACTACCCCGACGAGCAGTACTTCACGACCGGGCAGCAAGGCAAGAGATAACCTAACCTTCTTGGCATTCTAGCATCCTATGATTTTTATCAAATTATTTTATCCACCATAATATTGCATGCGGTTCAAATGTCTCTTTTGGGTAAGTATATAGAATCCTATGAATGCATGTCTCTTCCCCGAGCCAATCACATGTATCCCTACCTATGAAACCTAGGGTTGAAGTGTTGGCCGAGATGAAGATAGAATTATTGTTGTATTCATATGCTTAGCTATGCTTAGACATGCTTAGAAATGCTTAGTTGAAATACTAGTTTGTCCGTTGTCGAATTCCATAATTATTGATGTTGATGGAATGACTCGGGCATGGTGGATAATTGTGATGCTTAATTAAAATGCTAAGATGGCTTGGGTGAGTTGCCATCGGGGATGGTGTTTTGCCTCACTCTAGCCCCTAGGTGCGAGTTCTTGTCTCTAGAACCAAGATCGAGCGTGCTTCCGGAGGTGGGGGCATATGGAACCCCCTTTGACCGAATAAGTTGTGAGGGGCTTGTCAAGGGTCCTCTAGTTTGCTATTTCCATTTGCGCGTGTGTGGTGTGAGTGGAAAAGGAACGAGGATGGTGATGTTTAGGACATGACGGTGGGGCAGGGCGCTGGGAGCGCTGAACCTGTCCTTCCGCCACTGATGGTCCTTGAGTAAGCCTCATGCAATGTAAAGGTCTAACCGCGCCCGCTCGCCGGTCTTCCCCGGAAGAGGGCCAACTAGGTGAGCCGGACGGTACCAATGGATAAGGAGCTGGGGTTCCTTCGGAAACCTGGCGACTTCAAATAGTACACCCCTGCAGGGTTAATCTTTTCGAAAAGCCGTGTCCGCGGTTATGGACGACTTGGGAACGGATATACGAGACCATAGATAACATTTAACCTAATTGATATGGCAGCTAAAGGTTGCATAATCAACTTGAGATAAAGGTTCATTTCCTCGAGGGGAGTCGAGGGAGTGCCTTTGTGTGAGATGAGTGGTGATGGTTGCAAGTAGGTTCGCCGAGAACCGAAGATGAAAATGTGGCTCTCTTACCCCTTTATAAAAATATTCTGAGTAGACGAATGCCATGTGTCATTTTATATTTCGGTTCATTAAAATTAGCTTTATGCAAAAGAAACACATAAACAGCTTTAGAGCCTCCGTCAGTCATTGGGCCTATATCGCCCTACTAAACTTGCGAGTACATCGTACTCAGTCTCTCTTTGCTGCCTCTATGATTTTGTGTTTTCAGAGGAGGACGACACCGAGCAACTAGGTGGGTTCTTCGTTGACGTCGACTACTAGTCTGGGGTTCCCAGGTGGCAGCTTGGGACCGTGGAACAAGCTGGCTGGGAAGATGTTATTGTAGGCCTCTTAGGCCATATTTTGCTTCTTGTTGTTAGACAACACTACCCGCTTCCGCTTGTTGAATTGTTGGATCTGTGATCCTTTTGCTTGTAATATTTGTATTCTTCTCGTTATATGAGTTGCTATACTTTTGTGTCGTAGAGTCATGCTTTGTGCCAGTTCTGTTCCACAAGTCTCGATCTTTGTCTTATACCTTGATGGTTGTGTCGGATTCATAGCCTCTCTGTATAATTCCGGGGTCGGGGCGTTACATAAAACCCCTACTGCAGCATCTATCCTACTTTGGTGTATTCTCATCTCATATGCGGTGGGTACAAATACTCCTCGAGCTGTATGGAGCTAGCCATGGAGAGCTGCTCAAGGAAGAAGAAGAAGCTAAGGCAAAAGGGGGGAAATGAGCCCGCCGGGAGGCTGTCCAGAGCTCTCCCCCTGGTGCTCTTTATAAAGGGAGCCCAGGGGACAAGGTGTACCCCACAATAAACTATGCAAGGCATGGGCGCTATACTGTAGTTGACATGCCTACTGGGGTCTTGTCCGCACTATTGCATATGTCATGACTTGTACTCTAGTCACGTCTGTGCCACTGTGGCCATGCCACCATATTTGTCTTGTTCCTGCTTGGTCATCTGGTGGCCGCACCAGGTACGAGCTGTGAGCGTCCCAGTACCTGGTTGTGCTGGATGTCGGGAGCTGGATGCTGGAGAGGGCCGGCCGGGTGGCGGATGTCGGAGTGGGCCGGATGTCGGATGAACAGTGGCGAGACATGTCGGATGAACAATACCCGGGGGTGAACAGTGTTCGGGTATGTCGGATGAACAATGTCCGGGTGAACAGTGTCGTATCGGGTCATGTATTCCGGATGAACAGTACCCTGGTATGTCGGATGAACAGTGTCCGGGTGAACAGTACCCGTGTATGTCGGATGAACATTACCCGGGTGAACAGTACCGTACCGGGTCATGTATGCCGGATGAATAGTACCCGGGTGAACAGTGTCGTCCCGGGTCATGTATGCCGGATGAACAGTACCCGGGTGGAACAGTATTCGGGTGTGTCGGATGAACATCACTCGGGTGAACAGTAGCTGGTGTGAACAGTATTCGGGTATGTCGGATGAACATTACCCGGGTGAACAGTGCCGTACCGGGTCATGTATGCCGGATGAACAGTATCCGGGTGAACAGTATTCGGGTGTGTTGGATGAACATTACCCGGGTGAACAGTATCCGGGTGAACAATATCCGTGTGAACAGTGCCGCCAGGCATACTTTGTTTCGCATGAAAAACCACCAACTCTGGGATACCCGGGGTTATATCCCCGACACTCGTTTCTGTACAAAACCACTTATAGGCTATTATAGATAGCCAAATCTACCTTTTACATATTCAGAAGTAGGACACTAGGTGAGAAAACCTATATCTGCTAGAGACTTGCTGAGCCTGACAATATAGTCCCATTGTCAATTAGCTGGGCCTCATGCTTAAGGAAACAACATGGAAATAATGGTAAATTAGGATGTTGAAAAGAATCAAACGAATCTGGAGGAACTTCACATACCACAGCATCAAAACAAACTGTGTCATAACATCAGTTAATGATAAATATTTTGCTGAATTAGAGTAAACTTGTGCTGGTAGTTCTCTGTGTCGATACAAAATGATACATTTGTTTTTATCATCTTTGTGTGGAACTTGTGCTGGTAGTTCTCGGTGTCAATACAAAATGATACATATATTTTTATCATCTTTGTGTGGAGGAGAGGAATTTAATTTTTGTTATTCAATATTAATTCACAAGGAGGTTCTCTCTTCCGTGAAACATGGCACCACTTATATCTTTACCGATCTCTAACATTGCTAGGTCAGTATTTGGTTGTGTTATTTAACTTGAAACTCCAAAGGCCTATTGCGTGCTTAGAATTTTTTTCACTTCAATAATAAGAATAGCTTCCTGCTGAATGAGTAATTTTATGGGATTTGATTCAGTTTCCAAGTATGTCATGCTTATGTGAAGTGCATAAGGTGTATAATGATAACTATGTTCATTCTATAGTGCGAGTTTAAATTTTTTAAACAAACAACTGCAAGAAATAAATAAATAAATGTTCCAATACCTTTTATGTGTGTATATTAACATTGCAATGCTAATTGATTTTTTCTGTAGTGTGGGTATGGATGCAGAAGTCAGCAAGCTGCTTTTGAGTTATCCTAGAGGAAGTAGCCGGTACTTAGCCGGTGTAGATGGATTTTTGGAATTTTCATACAAAGATAAGCCAGAAGATACCCCAATACTTTGTCCATGTGAAGTATGCGTGCACACTAATCTGTTGTCAAAGGATGATGTTCGTGCTCACTTGATCTGCAATGGAATTCTTCAGAGTTACGACAAATGGGTTTTTCATGGTGAGTCGTTAGATGAACACAATAATAATCGACAACCACAACCTCGCAATGAAGAAATGCGTGCAGACATGCACGGATTAATTAATGATGTCTTCAGAAATATGTATGATGATATGCCTATGAGTGAAAGTACAGATCCACCAAACCAACATGGACCAAGTTTAGAAGCCGAAGAATTTTACAGATTGATCAAAGATTCAGAGAAGCCTTTATGGCAAGGATGTGAATTATCACAACTATCATTACTTGTAATTTTGTTCAATATAAAGTCCATGAACAAATGGTCTGATAAGTCATTTGGAGATCTACTTGATACTCTGCGCATGGGGATTCCAAATGGAAATGAGCTGCCCCAGAATTTCTATGAGGCTAAGAAGATTGTTTCGAAATTTGGCCTAGATTATAAAAAAATTCATGCATGCCCAAATAATTGCCAGCTGTTCTGGAAAGACACGGAAAATGATGACTTCTGCTCAATCTGCAAGGCTTCTAGGTGGAAGGACAAAGAACCCGAAACCAAGTTAACAAAGAAGGAAAGAAAGAGAGCAATACCAAGCAAAGTGTTACGTTACTTCCCAATCAAGGATAGGTTGAAAAGGTTGTTCATGTGCAAAGAAACAGCACCTCTCTTGAGATGGCATGATGAAGAACGCACCAAGGATGGCGCACTACGACATCCAGCTGATTCCCCGGCATGGAAGGCTTTGGATGAAAAGTACTCAAGAATCGCATCTGATATTCGTAATATTCGGTTTGGTTTGGCTACTGATGGATTTAATCCGTAATGCTAAGTTCCAGTTACAGTTGTTGGCCAGTTGTCTTGGTCATATATAACTTGCCTCCATGGTTGTGCATGAAGGAGTCTAATCTTTTGCTATCTTTGATAATTCCCGGATCGAAAAGTCCATGCGATAATATTCATGTCTTTCTCCAACCACTTCTGGATGACTTAAAAGACTTATTTCTTAATGGAATGTCCACATATGATGTATCTACAAATGAAACCTTTACACTGCGAGTAGTCGTGCTATGGACTATAAATGACTTGCCAGCTCTAGGAATGCTTGCTTCACATAAGGTGCACGGAGAATTTGCATGTCCACCTTGCGGTGCAGATTCCTGGAGGTGACCGGTCTCTGGTGGCGTTCCCTACGTCGGAGGAGTTAGCTCGATTGGTCGCTGTCGGCTCGCCTTCGGGAGAGTGCCGGTCCGACATGCAATCCGTCCTTGCGTTTGCTCCTCCCTTGTGTAGGTTACTGTAATGGTCGCCGGCGGTCTCGCGTTCCCGGTTGTAGTGCCTTGGCTAGGCCTGTTCGTGTGTGAGTTGGCAGTTCTGCCTTGTATTGCTGGGTTCAGCACCGTATCTGTTTCGCCGTTTGGCGCTATTAATTTATCGCCGGGCCTTTTGGCCTTTTATCTAAAAAAAAAATCATGCTTTATGGGTCATCGCCGATTCTTGCCACCTGATCATAATTACCGTTCTGATAGTAGTTCTTTTGATAGAACCATGGAGCATAGAACAGAGCCTCGGACTTACTATGACCGTCAGGTAGAAGAAGAAATAAAGGCTATTGGTGACTTTAAGAAGTCAAAAACTTACAAGGGATTGAGCAGTTTATTTACATTGCCATATTGGGACCATAATCTCCTTCGACATAATCTTGACGTGATGCATATAGAGAAGAATGTGTGCGATAATATTCTTGGCACGCTTTTAGGATTAGATGGGAAGTCAAAAGATAATCTGCAAGCTCGTCAAGATCTGGAGGAAATGAATATTAGGAAGGAGCTACATCCGCAGAAACAACCTTCAGGCAAGTTCTACTTACCACCCGCAGTCTTTACCATGTCCAAAAAAGAGAAGAAACTATTCCTTGAAGTTCTTGAGTATGTACTGGTTCCCGATGGCTATTGTGGAAACATATCTAAATGTGTGAACTCAGCTGAAGGAAAGATCCATGGGTTAAAAACACATGATTGCCATGTCCTACTGCAGCAACTCATGCCTATCGCTTTGACGGGTATTCTTCCAGATCATGTCACAACAGTACTATTTGAGTTATCTGCTTACTTCCGAGGAATATGTTCAAAAGTTCTCCATGTAAAAGAGTTGGACCGTTTGGAAGAATCAATAAGAATAACACTCTGCAAGTTGGAGATGATATTCCCTCCCGGGTTTTTCACAGTCATGGTTCACTTAGTTGTCCATTTAGCAACTGAATGTAAGATTGCTGGACCAGTTTGCTATCGATGGATGTACTTTATTGAAAGGTAAAAATTTAATGCTAAGGCAAGCAAAATATTAACATAAGTGTTTACACATAACCTGCTAAATTTATTATGTGACATTTGTTACAGGTACCTTGGTAAACTGAAGTCATATGTTCGCAACAAAGCTCGCCCTGAGGGTTCAATTGCCGAATCATATTTGGCGGATGAGTGTATGGTCTTTTGTTCAAGATATTTAGAGGGTTTCTCTACTAAGCATAATCAGCCGTCGAGGAATCATGACAAACCAAATGAAAATGAATCTGCCATGTATTCGTATGAATCCACATTGTTTCCTCCATTAGGAAATCCATTGGGGAAGCCACGCACATACACATTGAATGACATGGAGACATTACAAGCTCATAGATATGTGTTATACAACTGTGATGCTGTCACTTCATATCTCAAGTAAGTGCCTTACCTTAGCTTGTTAACATGTTAAATAATTTTTTGAACTAAACTTATGTTCATATGTTTTGAAGAGCACATGCTGGTGTTTTGAGAAAGAAAAATCGCGACAAGCGCATAGCACCAAGAACCCTTGAACGCATGCAGCATGAACAGTTTGCTGATTGGTTTAGAGATTATGTAAGTTCCTTGTTGCTAGTATTCTGATTTTGAATTTCTCTTATTTATTTTATGTGTGGTGTAGATAATGCAGCTGGAGCAAAGAGGTACTGCTAGCATCGATGACGATATTAGATGGTTGGCTCGCGGCCCACTCGAGGTTGCAAGAAGATACATAGCCTTCTGTATCCGAGGATATAGGTTTAGACCCAAGCGTTATGATAAGAAGACTCAAAACAGTGGTGTTGTTGTGACTGCAAAAACATCAAGCTATGCTTCTGCAGGTGATACTAACCCTATACTTGGAGATGTCATGTACTATGGAAGGATAGTTGACATAATTGAGTTGGATTATTATAGAAAGTTTTCAGTGGTGCTGTTCAAATGTGAATGGGTTGATACTACTGAAGATAAAGGAATAAAAAAGGATAGGTATGGTCGTACGCTTGTTAATTTTTCACACCAAATCCATAGTGGTGAAAATAGCTTGCATGAACCTTTTGTGTTCGCCAATCAAGTTGACCAAGTGTTCTATACAAGAGACCGTACAAATCCTGGATGGTCATTTGTGACAAAGGTGACGCCTCGAGATGACTTTGATATGGGTGAAGAATGGAATGATATAGAAAGTGAACCTTATCATGTTAGTAAACTAGCAGAGCTTTTTGATAGCGCGCATGGGAATAACATGTGGACCAGAACAGATATAGAAGGAGCAACTGTAGATCCTATTCCAAGTTCTCAACCTGAAGATTAGCAACTAAATGCAAGGTGGGAGTTCAGCTACCAGACGGCAATTGCGAAGGATGTGGTCATGAAGCTTCATATGTTTTGTGTAAATGTTTGCTGGTACTGTCACTTGTAGAAAATGTTCTAGATACTAGTTTATTTGTCTTTCTGGTACTGTCAACTGTAAGAAGTGATCGGCTTCTTGAGGATACTTAGCTTATTTGTCTTCTTGGTACTGTCAATTGTAATATTGCAGATACTAGTTTCTATCTTTTTTTATGTTTTGTATTTTTTTCTGCTGCCAATGTGTGCGAGATGAACCACAATATCGTTCTATTTATCAATTACATGCTACAAAAAACATACAAACTATTTATGTACTTATGATATATCAATGTTAACACAAACGACACCATATTTTGAGTACAAATTCAAAGTTTGACCGTGTTTTTTCACTAAATTTTAACGGAAAATTGGAGTTTATAGAAACAATTAAAACAATTATATAAAATGATTAATAGTTCAACGAATATTATGGGAAATTTCAGGACATTCCAATCACTAATGAATCGTCATTCTAACGTATTCTATCCAAATTTGACAAATTTTGACTAGAAATTCGATGTATCTTGAAATTTTAAATAAATTCAAGAAAATCATAAATATTTCAGTGACCATTTTAGTAAAGTTTCACCTCATTCGGATGAGTAGTTTGAGAGAATCATCCTTCTACACAATTCTATTTAAATTAGTCAATTTTGTCTCAAAATTCAAATTTTCCAGAAAATCTAGAAAATCACATATATATATATATATAGTAGTTTAAGAGTCACCCTTTCATAGATTTTCGTCCAAATTTGATTAATTTTGTCGTTGACGAAGGCACGCACAGTGTTGCCAGCACCAAGCGTGCGCAGAAGGGGACTAGTATGAACTTTGTGCCAATCAGTGGACAAACCCTAGTTACAGATTTCGAAACTCCTGAACCAAAAACGATCTTTAGATACAAGCCCTTAAACACACTTGTACACGCCACCTTACTTAAGAATTTTACTTCCCAATTCGATAAAACATAGTATCTCTAGGGAAGAAGATCTATATGATAATCCCGATGTAGATCGAAGGTAGTCTAATGGCATCGCTCACCCCCTCGACCGTGGCCAGCCGAGGGAGAGAGAACTAGAAGGAACACATATATGACAAGTGCACGACACAAAAACTTTTTCACTTCTCGATGTGACCGGATGACGAGGCCTTGTGTATGGCCTATGTGGAAACGATTACTCAACTTCGTCATCACTAGTCTCGCAACAGAACTTTGTCACCTGGTGCCATCGAACATTTTGATGGAGAGCATGTCATCTCCATTGAACTTGAAGAGGAGGAAGTACCCTTGCTGCTGGTCGATCTTGAAGAGAAAAAGGTCGAAAAAGTCCAAGAGAAGAGATGGGGTACAATTCCAAACCGATCCGATCTATGAGTGGAGGTTAGGAGAAGGCCGATCGGAAGGGTTGGGAAGAAAGACCGCTAGATGTCGTTGATAGCATCGACTGAGCTTTCAAGGAAATCTCTCCTTCGATTGGCCTGACCCCAGCAAGGAAAGGTCATCGTTGCAATCCTTGTTTCATCCACAGTGACGACAAGATGGCTTGTGCTCGAGACACCCGCCGCCTTGTTGTCGGTCAGTTGCCGGCGGTGGGGAATAAGCTACATCGTAGCCCCGAAAGTGTGTGGTCGAGCTGGATCAAGAGGGACGGCGCGACAGTTTCTTCACTACCGGCGGAACCTCTGACTAGGGGCAAGCTGCAAGGAGAAGAATAGAAGCTAATGGCCGACAGAGAAGAGAAGTGATGCTACTGATTTTGTAGAATATTTTTTCTTTATTTTCATGGTTCTCTAAGTATTTTTTTTATTACTTGTATATTTTTCTCATATTGCTATTTTTTGTTTCCTAGTTCATTTTGGTAAAATAATAATATAATGTCACTTTCATTTCTATTCTACATAAATAATATACAAACTAATGTATGCCAAAAATATAATATGACTTTGCAAAAAAAATGCATTTAATCTAATAGACCAATAACTTTCCAGTTGGTTTACTTAATTTCTAAAACGAAATATGAAAGAAAAGTTAGGAGATATAATTGTGAGATCGTAAACTATTTTCATCTCCCTCCATTTTTTCTGTATTCCCCCTTTCCCTCCATTTCTTCCCTCCACTTTTTCATTTCCCTCCAATTATTTTCTACGTTTATTTGTTACGCGCGCATTTTTCTCTCGTTTTAAGGTAACTGTCAATCTCCGCACCTCTATCTCAAATGCGCCGTTCTCTCTAAAAAAGGCACAAGTCGTGGGCGTGGGGTTATCTTCTTCAACAACAGCTCCAGGGACCTCTGCCGGCTGGTGGCAGCGGGCGATTCAGCCCCATTCTCTTCGATTGAGGTCAGTGACTCATCTCCCCTAGGTCTCCTCTCGCAATCGACCAGATTTCGTAAGATCCATACGGCTACCGCGTCTCTGCGTGTCGCTCACCATGTGTTACGCCGCTGGCCGCATCTCACGCAAACCCGCGCGATTCAATCGCCGCTCGACTTACTTCTTGCCGTCTTCGTTGATACCATCTTAGTCCCTTAGACCATGGCCACATCCTCACCTCTGACCCGGGTGCTACCTACTCCACCACAATCCACACAGTGTTGCGCCTCTTTTCCGATGGATAGCCAACGCCGCTGGCGGCTGAGGAGATGGGGGCAACCTCTTCGCCCCTGCACACGACATCCTCATAGTATGGTAGTTCTATAATAATCATGATTTGTTCTTTATAGACATTTTAAACAATAAACTAGCATGTGCAGAGTCGGACGGATGCACACTTATCATCGCTGCTGCACCAGCTTAAGTGGTTAAGCCTATTTATACTGCTCGGATGTGAACATACACATACACGCTCATCATCAGTGATGTACTAGATTTAATTTGTGGATGCTACCTGATAGTCCCCCTATCAAGTGCATACTGCATAGGATAGCTTTCTTCAGTTAAGATGTAGAGAGTACTATTCAGTAACTTTTTTATCAATCTGATGTGTCCATGTATGAGTAAACCAATACTAGGACATTTCTTTATTTTTCATTTCAGCAACATTACCTAAACTTGAGAGCAGTTGTTTTCATTTAATGTTTTTGTTTTCCTCCTGCAGCAGATATGTCACAGAGGAATTTGAATGTTCTTCAAAGCAATGATGAATACCTGGCTGAGGAACATGAGAATACTACACATAAAGATGTTGAATCATCTGATTTTCAACCTTTTTCTTGCAATGATGAAGAAGGCTTGACAGATAGTGATGAGGAAGAGGATGAAGACGAACATGATGAAACTGCTGACAATGCCCAAGGTAATTGCTAAGATATTCAGTACTGATTATAGAAAATGAATATGCGTTCATTACCTATTTTGGAACATAATTGTTTTGGCAATGTATCCATGGTCAGATGAAAATACATCAACAATCAAGCGTGGGAGGACAAAGCTGAAACAAACATGGAATCTTCCAAAGGGGCAGAGAATTGTGGTCAAGTGCAATGATCTAAACCAGCCAATTGGAAAAGAAGCGGGACGTCTTGGTCACTTTCTTGGCACAGTTGCTAGGAATTGGAAATTGTGTAGCTTGAGCTACACGGACTGGAGAAAACTAATAGGAGAGAGAGACAAAAAGACCAATGAACAAAGAAATAAAAAGGATATACTAGGGCAAGTAAAGGTAGATCTAGAGTACATTTATATGCTAACATTGTTATGCTTTACAATTCGTGCTATCATAATATTCTTTTTGTTCGATATGTAGATGAGGTTTCTTTACCCTTATCGATTGGAAAAGTATATATTAGAATCAATTAGAGACAGATGGAGGCAGCATAAGTGCAATCTGAAATCACTCTATTTTGATGCAAACAAGAGCATGCAAGAGAATAACACCAATGTTCCAAAGAATGTGATTAAGGACCAGTGGATTACTCTTGTTTCTAACTGGATGAGCCAAAAGGCACAGGTACATATACACTTGTCAGATTATCATTCACAAGTTTCTTAGTCTTTCTATGAAATTATGCAAATGCATCTGCATTGTTTACAAATTGTATGACAGGATATAAGCGACAAAAATAGGGCAAACTCTACAATGAGGAAGTCGATACACACGGCTGGAACTAAGAGTTTCGCTCGGAATAGAGAAGAGCTGGTCAGTTTATAAGAACTGAAACATACTACATTTCATTTGCATTGTATGTTATCATCACTAACTATCAAATTATTTGACCCTTAACCAATAGAGGCAAAAGGATCCAGAAAAGAAGAATCCACACAGAGCTGTTCTGTACATTCATACACACCAGCACAAAAGCGACAAGAAAATGAATGAGCACGTGGTATTGTGTCTACTCTCTGTTAAAATTTATATTGCTGTTTTGTACATTGTTATTAATTATGCTATTCATGTATTTAGGTTGAATTGAAAAATACTTTAGCTAAGAGGCCAGATTTAGCAGACACTAGTAAAGGGACAGCTTGGAAAGGAGATGCCTTGAATACAATACTCGGAGCAGACAAGCCAGGACATGTACATGGCTTAGGACTAGTGCCGAATCCTAATCAAATCTTTGATGTATCAGCTTCACGTCACTTTAAGGATATACACCTTTCTTCATTGGAGGATACACGTAATGAAGATATTTTGTCAATTAGACTTCAGCTGGAAAAGATGGAGCAACATATCAAAAACCAAGATGCTAAAATTCTAGAACTAAATGAGAAGAGATCGAACTCTGAAAGACAGGTAAGTTGGAAGAACTTTTCCATTATTTAGTACATGTACTAACCTTGTTTGGTCATTATAGGGTTCTTTGGGCCATATATCTTCATCCCAAGATGCTCTTGGTATTGCCCAGACAAACTCAAAAAGGAAAGTATGTATCCTTAGAAAAGTAGAAGTCATTCAAATAAATATGATCTTGTTCTTATTTAGTTTTGATCGGCAGAGAGTATATGGTGAGCTTCGTAGTCAACAACTTGGCACCACTGGACAGCAAAATAGTGTGATGATACTATACAGATGCATCATAATATTCATGTTTGTATTTTTGCAGAAAATACTCATCTATTGTCTTTCGCTACAGAACAGGGAAAACTTTCTCAATGACATGGAGATGGAACCATTGAACAGTCATCCCGCTATAGATAAGGTTCATACATTTATATATAAGTTATTACTCGTACTTCTTGCAATATCAGTGTTTATTATAGCTCTTTCCAATCTTACAATATATCTTTCCTCATAGAACAAAGAAACGTTGGTTCGAGATGAGAGTTTCCAACCAAGGAAACAAAGTACTAGTGCAGAAAAGGTTAGTAAAATTCTTTACTTTTAGGAGTTATCTTCAGCCATGGTGTGTTTGTAGCACCGAATATATCTATTTTTAAGGATGACATGGTCCATGAATTTATTATTCATGTAATGAATTGTCTGTTTACTTTAGGACCAGGACATTGTCCCCCAATACAACAAAACACTTCTCTCTTCACACACGGTACCTTCTCATTCATCATGTACACATCAATATTCAGTTTTCTGGTTCTGTTACATCTGAGTATAATAGTATATGCATCTTCTCATTAGCATGGTGGCCAGAACATGAAGATCGCAAAACGGACTAGTGCAACAAAACATGCTAATGTATGACATGGAATTACTAAATATTTTCCTCTCATTCAGTTTGCTTATGATTTAACACTTTATCTTTTTCCATGTCAATCTTATAATGTACCTTTTGTCATAGAACAAAGAAACTTGGATCCACGATGAAATCGTCCAACCAAGGAAGGAATGTGCTAGCGCAGAAAAGGTCAGTGCACTTATTTACTTATTGGACTTATCTCTTATGTACCTGTTGTTGCCCCCTTCATTTTGTAGCTATCTCTTTGGCTATTGTTGTGTACTAGAACGATATTTGGCAACTTCTCGTGTTTCTCCCTACGATTGTGATGCAATTGTTTTGCTTTTTTTGAGTGAGTTTCAAGTTTTCTTACTTGTCTGAAATAGGTTAGTTGTGTCCCTTTCGCTCTTATTGATGATATTGGAGTATATTAACAACAGGAAGGCAAGATTCATGTCAGCCTGCTAACATACTACTGCCCTATATCCATGTCTTTTATTAGTAAGCAGGCTGTAACACTTGTTCACTTGTTTCTCTTAGTTGGAGGGCTTTGTTTCTACACTTGAATTCCAAATCTAATTTTAATGTGACTGGGTCAAGTCAACTGAACAATTCAGATGCATATGTATGAAACAGAGTGGAAAATCCTTTCTCAAAGAAAAAGAAAAAAGTAGTACTGTCCAACGGGCATAGTTGGATAGAACAGTGTGTACTGCTATCATTTGCAGCTTCTTATGAAGTTTTTTTTACTTCTGATTATTTTGCACTTGTCAATAGTATGCTGGCCAGAACATGATCTCAAGAGGGCTAGTACAACAAAGCATGCTAGTGTATGTAATGGAATTTCTAAACCTTTTACTTCTCCTTTTCAGTTTGCTTATGATTTAATTTATTGGATACTGATGCTGCACTATATCATCTGCAGAAACAACAGTGTAGTACGACAAATTGTTTGGAAGGAAATTTGATGGATGTATGTGCATTCTGTTTGTTCTATTCATGATTCTTCATAAGTTTCAAATTGCATTAGAAATTGTTTTCTCATGCATTTTTGTTATGTAAAGGTTGGCACTATAATATTTTTGAAGAGTTGGAAAATCCAAACAAGAATGTTGCTCTTGCTACACTCCAAAGTAGAGACCCAGAGTATACAGTTGAAGGTGTTAAAACTTGGAAATCAGTTCTGGGCAGTGCGTGTTGATGCTACATTAGCAAAATCTGATGAGTTGATACGACCACTCAAAAAGGTCAAGATTATTGGTCATGCAGGAGGATTGACTATCGCATGGCCTTCAACCTTTGTATGTTACCCCTCTTTTAAATTTAGTCCTCTCTTAATTGTACTACTTTATTAACCTGATTATTTTGCTTTCTCTACTGATCTCAATTTTTTATTCTTGTAGATATCCAAGATAAATTCATGATGCATGGTTGAGATTTTGAGATGAAGATGGATGCTACTACTAGATAGTTTAGATTATGTTTTAGATGGCATTTTTCATGGTAGACGATTGGAACAGAATACTATTTATATTTATATAGTAGTGCAAATACCAGGTACTTTGTGTTCTTTGAATCTTGTTCTTTGTAATGCAACAAAGTTGATATATTATATGAAATGTTTGTGTTTCCTATACCGTGGCTCTTTTGTACTATCTGCATTGCCCTGGTGTTCATTACTGGCAATTTAAAAAATACTATTAATTGATAATGCGTACCAATCTTTCTAAGTGTTGAACATTTTGTCATGCCAGTTTCAAAATTCATTCCTGCAGGGTACCAGCAACACATACGAAGTGTTGTTAGCCCCTCCTTATATACGTTGCTCTCTTACAACGCTTATGCACATCGATTACTAACACACGTTTTTGTGTTATAGACCCTTGCAACGCCACCTACGGCACACACATACTAATCGGTTGGTAAAGACCTTACCAACGCATATAC
>QRDG01000111.1:0-133516 GCA_012064385.1 Puccinellia tenuiflora
CTAATGGGCTATTGCTCTTTCACTTGCATTCGCGTTGAATCTTCTTATACCAGATAGCTAGCTATTGCGGATGGTCAGGTGGATGTCACCTTTGTTAGCTACGCAGATAAGTGCTCATACTATCATCGAATCTTCTTAGGATGGTGTCAATGCCCCTACGGCCCTACGTGTACTGGACCCAATTTTGGCACCTATGCCAACATCTCACATGGAAAGAGAATTAAAGAAGAAAGAGAATGATACCCTATCGTAAACACGATAAGTCGCGGAAACCAATGGACTACTACAACCTTCCATCGAGTAAAACACATAGTTGTCGACGAGATGCATCTTGATCACCATAATTCGGAAATACATAGTAGGTCCACCGATGGAGTAACAAGTATAAGATCGGTGGCAGAGCCACGGGCGGTGGCCTGTTGCGTAGTCAATTGACTACACGAGTATGAATAAGGATAACATGTGGTATTTGCATCTGTATTTAAAATTATGTTTTAAACGCCTTAAAAATGTAAAAAAAATACTAAAATAAAATTCCACACATACATCTCGCAAAAACATGTGCAAGGCACAAAGCTTCGTAAAAAAATCTTTTTATTTTTCCTCCACAAAAAAGATAAATTAAAATGTGTGACATACATAAGACATATATGGTACATATTCTTTTATCTTTTTCACAGGTCAAGTGAAAAGTCGTTTTCTGGTGAAACTTTTGACACACATATAACCTGCAAATGTACGCACGCACATTTTCTCTAGAATTTTTAAACACTTTGAAAAGATTTTTCAAACGCGGGTGCACCTATACCCATGTCCGGCTTGCTATTTTCCCCATTATTTTGGCAAAAACTTCATGTGTAGAGTAAAAAGGCAAGCGAAAATACAAAATACATGTAAATACATGTATTTGACATCACAGCTTTGTATTACTGGCTCTGCCACTGAGATGACGTACATTCGTTCAAAACCTTCGTATGTACGTTGGTAAACACTGACAAGATCCTAGCGATCAAGCATGCTCATACACCACGATGAAAAAGTTCTACGATTCCAAGATTCGGGTCAATGTATTAAGCAAAAGATTGATACTGTCCTAAGTTGCTACATGCCATAGTACTGTGATTGTGTTTGGCTTTTGTATTAAAATCATGTCTCGCAAACTAAAATATGTCATAGACCCAGCAATAACCGGCGGCTGAGAGGTATGTAGCTTTACCCCGAGCGCCAACCATCCATGCTTAGATCCTTTGCTTTAAAATAAGCACGAGTTTAAATAACAAATACAAACTGCAATCACCAAGTAAATTCAGCTATAAGTGTCAAGAATAATAGTCTTGATTATTCTACGTAGTTATCATAATGTATAGGACACCAGTAGGTTTGTTTTAAAATTTTACCCTTTAATAATAATTTCTAACCAAATAACTAATCATTTTAAATGATAACTTGCAACTACCCACAAGTTATCATATTCGCTGATATTTATGATCAACACAAGTTACTACCTACTCTTCTGCGTGAGTTATGACACATTTTGTTTTTTTCATATATATGCATCACTAGTTTATAAGTATCTCAAAGGTGAGCTAGCTAGAAGCCTAGAAGTACAATGAAAGGGGGAAGGGGCAGGGTCATGTGTCTTGAAGGAGCTTGAGAGCGTGTTTAACTATGTTGCTTTATGAACAAAAACATAGCTTGTTGTTTTTATCATAGGCATATCAACATGTTATCTAGGTTTGGGAGGCATCAGTAGAAGATCGTGTAGTACATCCATTAGCTAATGGCGATTGCTCTTTCACTTGCATTCGCGTTGAATCTTCTAGGTCCAGCCATTTATTCTAGATAGCTAGCTATTGCGGATGGTCGGGTGGATGTCACCTTTGTTAGCTGCGCAGATAAGTGCTTATACTATCATCAAATCTTCTTGGGATGGTGTCAACGCCCCTCTGTGTACTGGACCCAATAATTTTGGCACCTATGCCAACATCTGACGCAGAAGGAGAATTAAAGAAGAAAGAGAATGATACCGAATGGTAAACAAATCTCTAGTCACGGAAACCGGTTGGACTTAATGCAGCCTTTCATCGAGTAGTACACACTAACTTGTCGACGAGGTGCGTTTTGATCGCCATACTTGGGAAATAGTACATGTTTACCCTACGAGATCACTGGTCTCCGTCATGTCTCTGTGTGACAGCGACGAGGATGACAATGGGTGGATCACGGTTCGGCGGCGACGTCGTCGTGCTCTGTCGCAGGTCATGGATGAACTGTCATCCAGATCCATGGCGAAATCACAGGTGGATGAACTGTCGTCCTATGAATCTGTGTGTCTATCCGCGTTTGGCGGATCTCGAATATTTTCAAATGCAAACTCAGATTTTGAGTCTGGACCTATGAGGCCAATGGGCCCCAAGTTGAATTCGCATGCTGGCCCAACCGGTTCAACCCTAGGTCAACTGGACCTCGTTGACAGTGTTACCCATGCAATAGTGAATCAAAAGTTCTCCTATCGATCGCGATTGCGGCGGCTGCTAGGGTTCGCTATCCACGGTGTAGCGCCTCTGGTCTCCGACGCCATGGATCGTGGTGGAGGGACTGATGATCGAGGTGGAGGGAGAGGAGCTGCTGACCGGGGTGGAGGTTTCGCTGCTCGTGGAGGCAACGGAGGTCGAGGCAATGGCTATGGTGGCCGTGCTAATGGAGGAGGCTATGGATCACAAAATAACTTCAATGCCTCCAATTACAATTATGAGGTTGGCAGCTCAAGTGGTGCTTCAGGGCAGAGATATGATCAGGGCAGGTTTGATCAGGGCCAAGGTTCGGTGCCAGCGGCGGCAATGGCCGTGCGGCATGGCAAGGTGATAACTTCAGAAATCCAAATTATCAGAACCAGAATTTCAGAGGTAATAATTTTCAGAATCAGAATTATACTAATGGAAGGCAAGATGGTGGTCTGCCATAGGGTCAGTTCAATGCTGGGGCTGGTTTCAATGCCAATGGGCGTCGTCAAGAGAATTTTGTCCAAGGACGATCCCAAGGAAGATTCAACTATCGGGGTCGGCCCGGTGTTGGTCGTGGAGCTTTGACAGGGCTAGCTAACAGTCGTGCAACTAGGGCTGTGGTGACAGCCAAGGCTAGGTCTGATGCAATGAAAATTGGTACTGCAACAATAGTCGATGATGCGGGACTGAACCATCCCGGAGCGGCACAGGTTTCTGCTGCTGCAGAAGCACTTATTCCAGTTGCGCAACAGATGGTTGCCTCGGGGACAGGTGATGCTTCTATGCTGGACAAGGGGAAGAAGACGGTAAAATGTTTCAGATGTGGTTTCTCGGGTCACGTCCTCGCTGATTGTCCTACCCTCTTGTGTGACTATTGTGAAGGGACGGGTCATGTGGATGATGATTGTTATCTTCTCAAAATGGTTAAACCTCATGTGGAGATTTATGGCCATGCTCACGATGATCTGACTTTCTATGCAATGCCGTTGACGGATACGTATAGACCAAAGACCGAGAACACAAGGATGGCTTCAGTGTCAGTGGAGGGAGGTGTAATGAGTATACCTCAAATTGTTACACAATTGCAAAGGTTAGTACCCGTGGATCAGTTTCAGTGGGAATTGGTGCAAGTGGGACAGAACATTTACAAGGTTCAATTCCCTTCGAAAGTGGAGCTGGATAGGTTAAAAACTTTTGGTACTTTCAAAGTACCAAACAGTCAGTTTGAATTGACGGTGAACTCTTGGTTGACAAAAGCTGAGCCGGCCTTTTTGCTGCCTAAATTTTGGATGCGGATGCATGGAATTCCAGCTCATCATAAAGGTGATTTCCTAGCTATGTGGAGTTTGGGGACACTTTTTGGTAAAACTCTCAAGGTAGACATGAAATATACTAGAGAACATGGGGTGTTACGCATCTTCATTGGATGCGTGGACTACACGAAGATTCCCAAGTCATTGCCTGTTTTTATCAAGGATGGATTTTATTATCTCAACTTTGAGAGGGAGAACACACCCAATGGAGGTGATGTGGACATGGGGGGTGACAAGCCGGATGATGAGAATGATAAACATGGTGGCAAGGAAGATGACGATCTCAATGGAGACATGGATGTTACGGATATTCCTGTACCTCAAATTCAGCAATCTGCGTCATCAGGTGCCTTGCCTAGCTCGGGAGGCAATACAAGCAATAATTCAGCTAGAAAATTGTCAGGGGTGGTTTTCTCCCCAATGGTTCAGAAGTCTATTCAGTCGGCTCATAGAGTTCTTAATGGAGAACAAGAGGAGTTGGAGGAAATTAGGACTGCTACTAATCTCATGGAAGTGGATGTTCCACAGATGAGTGTACAGCCTTCACAGGGAATGGAGAGTTTCAACTCTACACCGATGGGTGATAGTGAGAAGGTATTTTCACAAGGAGTTGTGACTCCCTCGGTCTATGAATTACAAAATAATGTTAATCATGCTTTTTCATCGGTTGATACATTTAGAAATTGTCTAAATGGTGAGATGATTTTGCAGGAGCAGACGACTGTGAATGCGGATGATAAAATGATGGGATCATCTCACAGTGCAATATTGCTCACATGTGATAACACTACTAATCAGGTTAGCAAGAGCTCAAATTTGAATGTGGCGGTTGTCTCGCCTTTCTTGCTCGTGTCAAATGATAAGATAGTTGCCAACAATATTTTGATTGATAATTCTCAGGTTTCCGTTCATCAGCGAGCTGTACACACACATTCGAACCCTGATATAGAGAGTCAGGATAAGGAGGTTGCTTCTTTGATTGGCAAAAATACGGCTGAAGATCGGGATGATTCGTTTCCGAGGCAGGATCGAGATGAGATAGGTGGTGCTGCCATTGCGGCAGCCAGCTCTCGTATCTCGGCAGAACATAAGGCTGACTCACTGCCGCGACAGAGGTCGGAAGATGGGGGAGTTAACGATGCAGATTCGATCAACAATATTGCTGCATATGGCGGCATTGCAGATCCAGCTTCGCAAGGGGTTCGATCAAGTTCTCGCATCAAGGCACAATCAAATGCGGACGCTACTCAAATGGAGCGTGCATCCTGTTTGGCTCAAAGGCGGTTCGACAATCTGCTCTCAGGTACGAAAGTTAACCGTAAACTCTCCTTTTTATCTATTCCTAATGAAGAAATTGTTGCTAGGGATTCTAGACTTGGGGTTTCGCTGGGTATTTCACCAGCGCAAATAGATACTTCGGTTAATACCATTAAAAATATTGAAGAATCAAGGGCAATCACGTTTCTGAATAACTCTCTAAGTAAAGCTGATGAAAATAATTCTCATAGCCTAGTTTTTAAAAATGCATCTAACCTGTGTGGGGATCTCGAAAATGAGGAAATTGAACCTCAGCTAGACCATATGGGTCTAATTACCGAGAAGGCGACAGGAAAGAGACAACACAATAAGAAAATAGGCGCTGGCCTAGAGATTAAAAGAAGAAGTGCGAGAATAGAAAAACTAAGAAGTAAGCAACAATGAAAGGAATGATTTGGAATAGTGACGGGTTTGGAGATACAGCCAAACATTTTACGGTATCAGAAACAATTAGGGAACAAAATCTAAGTTTTGTGGCGATTCTTGAAACTGGAAGATCAAAAATTTCAGTCCCTTTCTTAAAACAGCTTGTGGGGGGTAGAGAATTCGTGTGGTATTGCTTACCTCCCCATGGTCGCTCTGGAGGGATTTTAGTGGGTCTTAATGTTAATGATATAGCAGTCCAAAATATGGTAGCGGGTAATTTTTGTGTTAAGCTACAACTAAAAAATAAGTTGGACGCTTTCTCACGGGTATTGGTTATTTTTTATGGGGCTGCCCAAGATAACCTGAAACCGGATTTCCTAGTTGAGCTGGTTCGTATATGTGACAACGGAGAACTACCCATGTTGGTGGGTGGTGACTTCAATATTATTAGATGCCAAGAGGAGAAAAACAACGATAATTTCAATGCAAGATGGCCTTTTATTTTTAATGCCATCATCGAGAGCCTTGACTTGAGAGAGATTGACCTCTCGGGAAGGCAGTATACGTGGGCCAGTAGACGGCTTAATCCGACTTATGAAAAATTGGACCATTTCTTAGCTAGTGTAGAATGGAAACAAAAATACCCTCTTGTATCGGTGCACGCGATGACACGTACAGGTTCTGATCATACACCCCTGCTAATTGATACCAGGAACCAAGCTCATCTTGGAAACAAATCCAATTTTCCTTCGAACTCTCATGGCTCCGTAAGACGGGATTCTATGAGTTGGTTGCCCAGGAATGGTCATCATATGTTGATGGAGGATCCCCGGTTGAAAGATGGCAGAACAAAATTCGCCATTTGCGCCAATTCCTCAGAGGCTGGGCAAAGAATTTAAGCGGAGAATATAAAAAAGAAAAAGAAAAGCTTCTCATACTCATTGATGAGTTGGATATAAAAGCGGAGTCCACACCGTTAACTGTAGTGGAGAGGGCTGCGAAAAAACACGCGGATGAATGTATTACTAAGTTGCGACGTGACGAGGAGGCCAAATGGGCCCAACGAGCAAAAGTTAAATACATTCAGGAGGGGGGTGATAATACACGCTATTTTCATCTAATTGCCAATGGGAAGAATCGGAAAAAACGTATTTTCCAACTTGAGCAAGATGAAGGTACAATTGTTGGAGAGTCTAATATTAGGACTTTCATTACGGAGTACTATAAGAAATTGTTCGGGGCTCCGGAACCAAATTCGTTCTTGTTGGATCCTTCTAGGACTCAAGATCTTCCTCAAATATCACATGATGAGAATGTGATACTGACATCTTCCTTTAATGAGAAGGAGGTGCAAGAGGCAATTATGGAGATGGAACACAATAAGGCGCCGGGGCCAGATGGGTTCCCGGCAGAATTCTATCAAAAGTTTTGGCCAGTAATCATGGATGACTTGATGGCATTTTTCGAGCAGCTTCAAAATGGTGAATTACCTTTGTTTCGGTTGAACTTTGGGGTGATTACCTTGCTACCAAAAAAAGAGGATGCAAGTAGAATAGAACAGTACCGCCCAATTTGCCTCTTAAATGTGAGTTTCAAAATTTTTACAAAGGTAGGAACAAACCGTGTTTCATCAATAGCTCAGAAAGTTATTCACCCAACTCAAACCGCCTTTATCCCGGGTAGGAACATTCTTGAAGGAGTGGTTATCCTACATGAGACTATTCATGAGATTCACAGGAAAAAAATGGATGGGGTTCTTTTTAAAATTGATTTTGAAAAGGCCTACGACAAAGTAAATTGGTCTTTTTTGCAACAAGTTTTAAGTATGAGGGGTTTTGACCCTAAATGGTGCGAGTGGGTGGCTCGTTTTGTGCAAGCTGGTAGTGTCGGCATACGAGTAAATGATGACATTGGTCATTATTTTCAAACTTTAAAAGGATTGAGACAGGGCGACCCCTTATCACCGGTTCTTTTTAATATCGTTGCCGATATGTTGGCAGTATTAATTGCGAGAGCAAAGGCGGATGGACAAGTTGGGAGTCTTATACCGCATTTGGTAGAAGGAGGGGTGTCGATTCTCCAATATGCCGATGATACGATTTTATTCTTAGAACACGATTTGGACAAGGCGATCAATATGAAGCTTATCTTGTCCTTTTTTGAACAACTTTCCGGTTTAAAGATTAATTTTCACAAGAGTGAAATATATTGTTTCGGCAAAGCCGTTGAGTTTCAGGATGACTACCGTAACATCTTTGGATGTGAAGTAGGTTCGCTGCCCTTTAAATACCTAGGAATCCCAATTCATTATAGAAAACTGCTTAATAAAGAATGGAAAATGATTGAAGACAGATTTGAGAAAAAGCTTGCGTCTTGGGCTGGAAAATTACTATCCTATGGGGATCGGTTGGTGTTGATCAACTCAGTCCTTAGTAGCCTTCCGATGTTTCTATTTTCCTTTTTCGAAATTCTAGTGGGAGTGAGAAAAAGACTTGATTATTTCCGCGGCCGGTTCTTCTGGCAAAGTGACCAGAAAAAGAGGAAATATTTTTTAACAAAGTGGAACATTGTTTGTCGTCCTAAAGATCAAGGGGGTCTAGGCATTGAAGTCCTAGAGATCAAAAATAGGTGTTTACTAAGTAAGTGGATTTTTAAACTCCTAAATGAGGAAGGGGTATGGCAGGAACTTCTATCCAATAAATACCTATGTGGTAAGACATTGGCTCAAGTTACTTCTAAACCTACTGATTCTCCGTTTTGGAGGGGAATTATTGCGGTCAAGCAGGATTTTTTCTAGGGGCTCTTTCATTGTTGGCAATGGCCAGGGGACTCATTTTTTGGAGGATATTTGGCTAGGTGATAGACCATTGTCGGTTCAATTTCCAAGCCTGTATAACATTGTCCGGAAAAAAAATGCACTGGTAGCAGAGGTCCTAGCTAGTGCACCGCCTATAAACCTCGAGTTTAGACGGGCTCTTATTGGACCAAAGTGGTCAGCATGGCTTCAATTGGTGCAGAAATTAATGGTTGTTTCGTTAACACTGAATGAGGATTCATTTAGATGGAGATTGACTCCGTCTGGGATCTTTTCGGTTAAATCGTTGTATGCTGATTATTTGAATGGGCATACTCAGTTTTTACGTAAATACATTTGGAATATGAAGGTTCCACTTAAGATTAGAATATTCATGTGGTTTGTCAACAAAAAAGTGATTCTAACTAAGGACAATTTGCTAAAGCGCAATTGGAATGGGTGTAAGAAATGTGTATTCTGTCAGGCTGATGAGACTATAGAGCACTTGTTCTTATCATGTTCAATGGCTCGTAATATTTGGAGATTGCTCCACTTTACTTTCAATGTAGCACCCCCTTCTAACATTGATAATTTGTTTGGTACATGGTTCACTAGTAGAAAAGGGGGCAACGATGCACCCACTTTAGTACCGGTTGTCACAAAACCGGTACTAAAGGCGGCCATTAGCACCGGTTGTATCTGTGACGCAAGCCTCGAACCCTTTAGTACCGGTTGGTCTTAACAACCGGTACTAAAGGCTACTCTTTAGTACCGGTTGTTAATACCAACCGGTACTAAAGGGTTCGTGCACATGCGGCCACGGTTGGTGGCCCACGGCCAGCCCTTTAGTACCGGTTTTTATGAACAACCGGTACTAAAGGCCCATCTTTAGTACCGGTTGGTATTATAAACCGGTATTAAAGGTTTCCCTATATTACCTTCTTCCACCCCGAGCCACAGATCCATTTCTCAGCTCGAACACAACTCCATTTTTTCTCTTTCTTTGCTCTCCCAAGCTCTAGTTCACCTCATTTTTCTCCAACATTTGTCAAGATTTGTGGCATCTACATATACAAGGGTTAGCAACTTCATCTACTCTTCCGGCATTTCAAGTTTAGCTCATTTTGTTGCAAATTTAGCTAGTTTGATTTTTGTAGTGCTTGCAAGGTGTTTGATGAAATGCCTAAGTTAGGGATTTCATTTATTTTATATGCATTTTGAGCTCAAATTAAGGTATAATTTGTAGTTTCATATAGTGTCGTCCCGTCCCCTCCTCACCGCCGTCGATCGCCCGCTCCGCTCCGTAACCGACGACACCACCTCGGTGAGCTTTTTTTATCTTTTATTTTAAAAATGTTAGTTATATGATTTAAATGCATAATTATTTCTTGTATAATTTTCTTATGTTTTTTTATATGTATAGTGTCATGGTTTTGATAACCGTCCCCGTCGGCCCTCGTCCGGTCTATGATTCGGATGTGGTATATTTTTATAACTATTTATTTAGTTTCGTGGTTATAACAATCATGCCGACCAACTTGACTTAGATATATTTTTTATTTAGGAGGTAGTTGAACCGGAAATTCCAGCCGACCCTATTGTCGAGTTTTTAAAAAAAGAAAACAACGATTTGAAAGCAAAATTGAAGATAAGTGAAGATCTTCGTCTCCAATGCCTGGAAGAGAAGATGGTATTGGACTTTAAGATTGCCGACATTGTTGATGCTCACGGGGTCGAGCTTGCCGACGTCGTCGCTGCTCACGAGATGAAGATGGATGCAATGCGCGTCAAGCTTAAAAAGATTAGAAAATATGTCATTAGTCAAGAGGCTTGGTATCATTATGTTGTTGGTTCAATAGTTACCTTGGTTGCGATTCTGATCGCATTTGTTGTTGGATTTAAATTCTTTAGATAGTTGTATGTTAGTTTCGATTGATGTATGTTTCGTGAGAACTATGTATTACATTAATTTGGGCACTACTCTACTTTGGTTTTAATGTAATGAACTTGTATTAATTAATTTGGTCATGTATCTCTATTCATTATTTAGCTGGTGTAATGGTTTTTGATGTATTTATGTAATGCAGATGAGCCGAGAATGGATGTACGGTGATCGACGCCGTCCCGAGTTCATTGATGGCATGCATCATTTTCTCGATGTGGTTAAGACAAACAAGCTGAAGAATGGTTTTATGATTTTTCCATGTGATGAATGTCGGAATACGAGGAATTACCCTAGCGTAAGAACCATACACTCCCACCTGTTGCGACAAGGCTTCATGCCCAATTATTTTTGTTGGACCAAGCATGGAGAAAGAGGGGTTATAATGGAAGACCCTGAAGAAGAGGATGATGAAAACTATCCTGTGTTCTCTGAACACGGTGATACTACAATGGGGGAAGACGAAGTTGAGCATGAGGTCATTGTTGATCAGTCCGATGATGATGATCTTCGTCGGGTCATTCTTGATGAACAGATGAAGTGCGGAAGTAAAAATGAGTGGTCGAAGTTGGAGCGCATGTTAGAGGATCACAAAAAATTGTTGTACCCAAATTGTGAAGATGGCCAGAAAAAGCTGGGTACCACCCTGGAATTGCTGCAGTGGAAGGCAAAGAATGGAATATCTGACAAGGCATTTGAAGAGTTGCTATAAATATTTAAGAAGAGTCTTCCAAGGAATAATGAATTGCCCCACAATACATACGAAGCAAAGAAGATTGTCTGCCCTCTTGGATTAGAGGTGGAGAAGATACATGCATGCATCAATGACTGCATCCTCTACCGCGGTGAGAAGTACGAGAATTTGAATGCATGCCCGATATGCGGTGCATTGCGGTATAAGATCGGGCGAGATGACCCAGGTGATGTTGAGGGCGAGCATAGCCCCAGGAAGAGGGTTCCCGCGAAGGTGATGTGGTATGCTCCTATAATACCACGGTTGAAACGTTTGTTCCGAAACAAAGAGCATGCCAAGTTGTTGCGATGGCACAAAGAAGACCGTAAGGAAGATGAGATGCTGAGACACCCCGCTGATGGGTCTCAGTGCAGAAACATCGACAGTGCGTTTGGGCATTTTGCAGCTGACGCAAGGAACTTAAGGTTTGGTCTAAGTACAGATGGCTTGAATCCATTTGGGGAGCAGAGCAGCAGTCATAGCACCTGGCCCGTGACTCTATGTATCTATAACCTTCCTCCTTGGTTGTGCATGAAGCAAAAGTATATTATGATGTCAGTGCTAATCCAAGGCCCGAAGCAACCCGGCAACGACATTGATGTGTATCTGAGGCCATTAGTTGACGAACTTTTACAGTTGTGGTCTGACGAAGGCGTACGTGTGTGGGATGAGTACAAACAGGAGGAATTTGGCCTACGAGCGTTGCTGTTTGTAACCATCAATGATTGGCCTGCTCTTAGTAACATTTCAGGACAGTCAAAAAAGGGATACAATGCATGCGCGCACGCACTGTTTAGATAAGACTGACAGTATATATTTAGGTAACAAGATTGTGTATCTGGGGCATCGTCGATTTCTTCCAAACAGGCATCACGTAAGAAACAAAGGCAAGCATTTCAAATGTGAGGCAGATAACCGGACAAAGCCTACACGCCCTGATGGTGATGTTATATATGGCATGGTCAAGGATTTAGAATTAATCTTTGGAAAGGGTCCTGGCAGTCTATCTGTTCCGAAAGACGCAAACAAGCACGTACCCTTGTGGAAAAATAAATCTATATTTTGGGATTTACCCTATTGGAAAATCCTAGAGGTTCGCTCTGCAATCGACGTGATGTACGTGACGCAAAATCTTTGCGTGAACCTGCTAAACTTCTTAGGCGTGTATGGGAAGACGAAAGATACAACGGATGCACGGCAGGACCAGCAACGTACGCACTAAAGTGACAACCAGAATCCAGAGAAGTATTAAGGTACTGTCAGCTACGCTCTTACCAAAGAAGAGAAGGAGATCTTTTTTCAAGTCCTGAGCAGTATCAAGGTCCCTTCTGGCTACTCGTCGAATATAAAGGGAATAATAAACATGGCAGAGAAAAAGTTCCAAAACCTGAAGTCTCATGACTGCCACGTGATTATGACACAATTACTTCCGGTTGCATTGAGGGGGCTTCTACCGGAAAACGTTCAAGTACCCATTGTGAAGCTATGTGCATTCATCAATGTAATTTATCAGAAGGTAATCGATCCAGCAACTCTACCAAGTTTACAGACGGGTCTGTTTCCACCGTCCTTCTTCAATATTATGACGCACCTCATAGTTCACCTAGTCGAATAGATTTCCATTCTCGGTCCTGTATTTCTACACAATATGTTCCCCTTTGAGAGGTTCATGGGAGTCTTAAAGAAATACGTTCATAACCGTGCTAGGCCAGAAGGAAGCATGTCCAAGGGCTATGGAACAGAGAAGGTCATTGAGTTTTGTGTTGACTTTATTCCTGATCTTAAGCCTATCGGTGTTCCTCAATCGCGCCATGAGGGGAGACTGCGTGGAAAAGGCACGCTAGGAAAGAAAGCAACAAGAAGTATGGACGGGCATTCTTTCACTCAAGCACACTACACAGTTCTACAAAATTCCAGATTGGTGGCTCCGTATATCGTGAAACACATGGATCTTTTACGCTCCGAATACCCGGAGCAGACTAACTTCTGGATTAAAGGAAATCACGTGGAAACTTTCGGCAGTTGGTTGCGTACACATCTCATTAATAACACCACTGTTGTAGATGAGCTATACTTGTTGGCTAAGTCACCATCTTCGACTATATTGACTTTCCAAGGGTACGAGATAAATGGGAATACATTTTACACGGAAACCCAAGACAAAAAGAGCACTAACCAAAACAGTGATGTCCGCTTTGATGCAACAAACGACGATGGGACAAAGGACACATATTATGGTTGCATACAGCAGATATGGGAACTTGACTATGGACCTTCTTTTAAGATCCCTTTGTTTCAGTGCAAATGGGTCAACCTGGCAGGCGGGGTAGAGATGAACCGGCTGTACGGAATGACTACAGTGGATCTCAACAATCTTGGGTACCACACCGAGCCATTCGTCCTAGCCAATGATGTGGCTCAGGTTTTCTATGTGAAGGACATGTCTTCCAGACTAAAAAAAAAGAAAAGATAAGCGAGCCGATACATCATGCGATCAGCCAAAGCGCCACATAGTTCTTTCAGGGAAAAGAAACATCGTGGGAGTGGAGGACAAGACAGACATGTCAGAAGATTACAATAAGTTTAATGAAATTCCGCCCTTCAAAGTGAAAACTGACCCAAGCATCGTGTTAAATGATGAAGATTGCCCATGGCTACGGCGCAATCAGAAGAAAGGGACACACCCGAAGAAACAAGTGAACACTAGATAGGGATATCAAATGCACCGTTGGGCTGTATGATGGGAATCCGAATGATTTGTATTCGGTCGATGAACTGAAGGATTCCTAGATAGAACAAAACACCGTAGGGCATATGCAGGTGAAACCGTTTGATTTGTTTTCGGTCGATCAACATGATTTCTAGAGATCTGCTTCACTCTTTCTGCTGCAACAAAAACTGGTGAGAAGCCTACCCATTTTAAACGGGCATTCGATCGAAGCAGCTGCAAGACTTCTCTGATGATCTGCAACCGTCCCAACAAGTGTTGGTGATATACCAGATCATCAAAGAAGCCCTTGCAGCTGGTTCCCAAAAGTGTTACATATCGTCACAGCAGCAAATCGACCTTCGATCCACAGTGGCAAGACGTCTCTGATGATCTAACGACCGTCCCAAAAAGTGTTGGGAATGTTGTAGATCATCAGAGCGCCTTGCCGCTGCTTGGATCCGACCGAGGGGCATGGCTACCACTTACACCACCACCACTCTCACCTCCTCGGCAATTGATCATTGTGTCACCCTAATCCAGTGGTTGGATTCAACCTACCCGAGGGCTTGTGTTTCCAACAGCGTAGTTGTGTTGTCCTTATTCACCGACCTACAGGAGGTGGCTCCAATGGTTGGCCGACAAACAAGGACAAACACAAAAATGCTAGGGAACATGCCAGCGGGTAGGCTAAATCCAACCATTGGGTTCGGTGGCAATGGTAGACGCTCGTTGTGTGCCGTTCGCTGCAGGGACGTCGCTATTTATAGGCGATTAGAAGGTGTACTTGTGGATGAGGTGGAAGTGCAGATCCAACAGCTCACAAGCCCTCAAAAGAAACACACCCCTGATCCAACGGCTCGCAAGCGCTTGAAAGAAACACACGATCCGTGTGCTTCTTTAGTCCCGGTTGGTAACACGAACCGGTACTAAAGGCCCAGATCCAACGGCTCACAAGCGCTCGAAGGAAACACACGATCCGTGTGCTTCTGATCCAACGGCTCACAAGCGCTCGAAGGAAACACATGATCCGTGTGCTTCTGATCCAACGGCTCACAAGCGCTCTAAAGAAACACACGATCCGTGTGCTTCTGATCCAACGGCTCACAAGCGCTCGAAGGAAACACACGATCCGTGTGCTTCTGATCCAACGGCTCACAAGCGCTCGAAGGAAACACATGATCCGTGTGCTTCTTCCACCGCTTCCCGCCTTCGTCTTCCTGTAATTTCTCACTATATATATGTAGGCTTGGCCGCCATTGCCATATCACATCTAAACTCATATCTGCAACCTCATCACTCTTCCATTGTAACAAAATTTTGACTTAGGTGTTCTCGGCGACGATGTCCATGTTGGACCAGAGGGGCGATGTGCGGGACTGGGCTCCACCGGGCTGGCACTGGGAGGTGCTACCTTCCGGGACGCGCAGCTTGGTGAGGAATCCGGGTGACGTCGTCGACCCGGATCTTCTATGGTGGCAGTCGCATGGGCCACGCTCGGTGCAGAGGGAGCCGGCCCCCGAGGAGGTGGTACGTCGCCGTATCAGGGAGGAGGATGAGCACGTCCGTCGCTACATGTATCTATTGGATACATAGTATGACAGTAGGTGGTCGTTTCTTCAGAGGGTTCCTTCTCACGTGAGCTATGACCCTGTGAGGGTTCCTTCTCTTTGGATGCGCAGCGCCGGCGACTCAGCACCCCGCGGCTCAGGAACCGGTCGAAGTTAGTTTCAGAGTCTATGATCGCCATTGCAGTTCTCTTGTCTGTGATGGTAGTTTAGGTTACTACTTGCTTTTGAAAACTTGCGACCTAAACTATCAACTTCGGGAGACGTGTGTGATATTCATGCATATGTATGCAAAATATTGGGTCTCGCCAGGTACGAGGGGGACGACCCGCCTCCTTCGGACTTCAATGAATATATATAAATTATAAAAACTAGTCATCAACCCGTGCATTCGCACGGGGGCTACTGCATATATTGTAATTTGATTTAATAAAATCATGGAATTAGTATTAAGGACTAAAAAGTTATGTAGAAATTTCATAATTATGTAGGAACACATTTGGTTGAAAATCGATAATGTATTGAAGCTGGATGCATATTTCAAATCACAGTAACTAATGCATTATTCAAATTATTTTAACGTAATATACTAAACTGTTGAAAGCATTTCAAATCCCGATTTTTTCCCAACTCCATGAAATTCGTTATTTGTACATTTTCATTTTTATCTACTATGAATTATTTTTGCATACCTATAACGACTTAATTTGAAAAGTAGGATACAAAAAACAATGGGCCGATTAACTTTCCAAATTTTAAACGGCTGGAAATTATATATGTATCTTACAGTGCAAATTTTGTCTAATAGCAAGAGAACTATTTTCCAATCAAAACAAATACCATATCATTCGTAGGACTTGAAAATTAATAAATGGATCAACTCCTGAAACTACACTGGCACTAACTTTATATTATCTTGTAAAAATTATTTTCGACAGCAAGAGAATATTTCTCCATTGAAAAGGAACGCACTTATAGTGTTATACCATGTATTTAAATATGCTTTCTTTCAGTACACATTTTGAACTGAGAAAAATATTATTACCGTGAAAGATGAGATAGTGAAATTGGAAAACCCGTTGCACCGGTGGCTAGTGAAATTTGAAAATACTAACATTGTGTATTATTTTCTCCTTACGATATATACATGTTCTATTGGATTATTTGACAAAAAGGTACATTTAAAAGAAATACGTACATCATTCTGGTGACCTTGAATCTTATTAACCCAATAACTGATCCGAATCTGAACATACTACTCTGTACCACCGTGCTCTGCAAAAATATAGGGACAACAAAAATCAGTGCAAAGGGAGTATTGAAGTTTTGCCGGATTATTTGCAATTAAATTAATTGAAATATAAATACATGTACGGAGAGGGAATCAATGCAAGTATACAGCACGTCCATGTCTCCATTAGTGTAAAACGATAATTTTACAGTTTTTACCTGATCGGATCAAATTAACTGAAACACAATTACATGTAGGGAGAGGGAATCAATGCAAGTATACAGCACGTCCATGTATCTAGTACTGTAAAACGATAATTTTACTCTATTTACCTGATCGAATCAGCAGATGGTTCAGATGCAAAACAGAAGACCACATTGCTTGCCTGAGAGAACCAATTGCTGCCAAGACTGCGGAAAATTGCTTCACAGATCTGACGTGGATAGTGTTATTAACCTACGCTGAGTAGATGCGGAGCCGAAAATTTTGTATGACGCGGCGGAGAGGCAGAGGTGGCTTCCTGGCCATGAACTGGCCGAAAGTGAAAAATCCGCTTCACGTCGCCAGACCAAGGAGACGCTGCGCACTTGATTTCTTTCAATGGTAAAGGGAAGATACCAGGGAGAGGACGACTGACATGCCTACGACGGCAGGGAATATCTCATGCTCCTGATTTTTCCCCGATGGAATCGGGAAGTTACCAGGGAGTGCACGACTGATGTGCGCACGACGGGAGGGGATTTCTCGATGCTTGCATCCAACGGCGAAAAACAAATCATATATTAATCGCATGGCCTGAGTTTCTTAAGCTCCAGGATTAATGTGGTGTCTCCTTTGGTGCCTCCAATTAGTAAATATAAGATAGATAGATTACATTTTTATCAACAATTTGATATTTTAATTGCATTTTTCTGTTAAACAGATGAAAAGATATTGAATTTATAAGTTTAATTAATGACTTAATGGAGTTCAAATTCCAAATTTTGTAATTAAATGAATTCACCTATAATTTCAAAAAAAATGAATTTGTCATAAATAGATAGATTACATTTTTAACAACAATTTGATATTTTAATTGCATTTTTCTGATAAACAGATGAAAAGATATTGAATTTATAAATTTAATTAGTGAATTAATGGAGTTCGAATTCCAAATTTTGTAATTAAATGAATTCACCTATAATCTCAAAAAAATAGATAGAAAAAATAAGAGAGAAAAAATAACCAGAAAACATAAGAAAGAAAAAATAAACAGAAAACATAATAAAGAAAAATAAACAGAAAACATAATAAAGAAAAAATAAACAGAAAATATAAGAAAGAAAAAATAGGAGAGAAAAAAAACAAAAGCCCATTAGTAACCGGTTGTTATATACAACCGGTACTAAAGGGGTTTTCGTGCGCCAATTTTTGCCGCGGCCCAAAACCAACCCTTTAGCACCGGTTGTTCTAAACAACCGGTACAAAAGACCCTTTTGTACCGGTTGTTTAGAACAACCGGTGCTAAAGGGTTGGTTTTGGCCAGATTTATGTCTTCTCCACCGCGCGCCGATTCATTTCTCCCCGACGCCGCCCTCCTCCGCGCGCACCTCCACGCCGTCGACCGCGCACCGCCACGCCTCCACGCCGTCGACCGCGCACCGCCACGCCTCCACGCCATCGACCGCGCGCCTCCTCCACCGCGCCCCTTCACGCCGTGGACCACGGCCCCGACGCCGCCCTCGCCGCAGTGTCCTCTGCTCCGGCCCGTCGCCTCCTCCCTCGCCGCAGTCGCCGTGTCGACCTCCGCCCTTGCCGCAGTCCTCTGCTCCACGCCCTGCTCCCTCCTCTGCTCCACGCTCCAGCCCTGCTCGGGCCGCCGCGACGCCCTGCTCCACGCTCCAGCCCTGCTCCGGCCGCCGCAGGTTAGTTTTTTTTTTCAGTACTGTTATTTTTTTCAGTAATGTTTTAGATTATTATTGTTTAGATTATTATTTTATTAGTAAAGTTTAGATTATTATTAGCAAATTTTGTAGCAAAATTGTTAGTAGAAAATAGTTAGTAGAAAAAATTGTTAGTAGAAAATAGTTAGTAGAAAAAATTGTTAGTAGAAAAAATTATTAGTAGAAAATAGTTAGTAGAAAAAATTGTTAGTAGAAAATAGTTAGTAGAAAAAATTGTTAGTAGAAAATAGTTAGTAGAAAAAATTGTTAGTAGAAAAATTGTTAGTAGAAAAATTGTTAGTGTATTGTTAGTGCCATAAAATTTTAGTAACAAAGTTTGAAAATTATTTTAGGTTATTATTAGTGTAGCAATTTTGTTAGAAATATTGCTAAGTCATTTAGATAACATAGTAAAGTTTGAAATATTGCTAAGTTTGAAATATTGCTAAGTTTGAAATATTGCTAAGTTAGAAATATTCCTAAGCTTGAAATATTGCTAAGTTAGAAAATTTTAGTAGCAAAGTTTGAAAATTATTTCATTAGTGTATAAGTAAATTTAGCAAAGTTTGAAAATTTGCAGTGACATTGAGCTATGGAGGACGATGCCCCCATCACTCGAGACGATGCCCCCTTCATCCGAGACGAGGAGAATGAAGACCGGATGCAAGCAATTATATATGATAGGGTTGCAGGACCCAATTCTGATGGAGAAGATTCCGGCGAAGAAGACGACGAAACTTTCAGCGCGAAATGTTTGAACGACTCCGGTGAGGGACTTGAGGACAACGACGATGACGAAGTGCCGTTAGAAAACTCCGGCGAGGTATATATTAGTCTTGTTGATCACTAGCTAGATGCATTAATTGATTTATATTGCACTTATTAACGAAATATTTTTCTTTTAGCCCTCTGCATCTAAGTCAATCCCTAAACGAGGCCCGAACCAAGGGGTAAAGCTGCCGGATGGTGCAAAGTTGTCGATCGACGAAGTTAGTATAAAAGGCAAACCAGAGAAACCCGAAGGAATCTACACTAAATATGTAGCTCAATGCGGTGTTCTTGTTAGGGACATGGTCCCGATCACCGTTGCAGAATGGAATAAGCCGAAGAAAGCCAACATTGGCGCAAAATATCTCGAGGAAAGAATTAAAGATACCCTTTGGGCCTCGATATTGGATTCTTTCACCCTACCGGCAGATCTCCCACAGAAGAGGCAGGATAAAGTCAAGGAATGGACTCTTAGCAAGATGGCCCAGCAATTCAACAACTGGAAGAACGGATTGTGGAGAAAATATGCGAAAAAACCTCCAAATTTCACCGGACCTCTAGAGAAGCTAAAAGATGACTGGCCTGAATTTGTGGCGTATAAGAAATCGGCCGTCGCTGTGGCCCGATCGACCCAAAATAAGTTGAATGCTCAGAAGAAGAAATATCACCATCGTTTGGGCTCAGGTGGCTACAAGACTGCCTTGCCTAAGTGGGAAGCCTATGAAAACGAGCTGCGTAAAAAAGGGATCACTCCACAGACAGATGACTGGCCCGACAGGTCCAAGTTCTGGTTGTTCGCGCATGGGGCAGTCTTGGACCCAGACACAGGGCTGATTGTTGCACAGGGAAAATGGAAGAAAAGAATTACAAGAGTCGCCAAAAAACTAGTTGACGCAATAGAACTAGTCCGACAGGGAAAATATGTTCCCGATAGAGAGGACGACGAGCTTTCACTCGCCCTCGGGAATAAAGAACACTGGGGACGATGTCGAGGCAGAGGAGGCGGGGTTGGTTTTCTTGAAGGGTTTCCGGAGGACGCTGTAACTTATAGAAAACATTGCAGAAGTAAGAAGAGGGAGGCGGAGAGGTTTACTGCATTAGAACGCCAGATGCATGATGTGAAGGAGCAACTGGCTGCAATTACCCAGCAAAGGGAATCTCAGCTGCGAGTAGAAGATCATGCAGTCGATGTCTGCCCATCTAAGCGGAAAAGCAGCGTTGGTTCCACGCAGCTACAAGATCCTGCAGTTGATGAACCGTCGACGGCGCGCTACCCCCGTGGATGATATCACGGAGAAGACAAATTGTGAGTTACATGCGCCAATGAATAACCTTAGTTTTCCGGTGGCGAATGGCTATGCTTTACCACATCAACTTGGAGCAACCTTCCATTTTGGTGAGATTCCAGCTAGATTTGCTCGTGTCGGGGTCACGAAAGTTTTGTCGGGATTCAACTCAATGCATCTTGACATTCCTGGAGCTGAAGGCGAGAAGACATTGGGAGAAGTCGAGCTTGGTATCGTTCTATGGAAGAAGAAATACATCATGTTTCCAGACTCGGCGCCAAGGCCACCGACTCCTCCGGTTAGAAATTCACCACAGCAAAGTCCACCCTCCTCCCCCGACGATTGGGAGCCCACCTCGATTCCATCGCCCGCGCCGTCCCGTCAGCCGACTGCTGCGCCCACTAGTAATATCACAAAGCGGAAGCTGTTCACGTCGTCCCTGTCAAGAAACGTGCAAGAAAACCCAAGGAAGTCAAGGCTCCTGTGAAGTTAGCTGGCGAGATGACTATGGAGGAATTACAACTGAGCACACAAGGCAAGGCTAAAGCCTTTTTTGAACAGAAAAAAAGGAAAGACTAGAGGCAAGAGTTGACCCCATAAAGAAACTTCTGAAGACTATACCAACAGAGGTAAAAGATCGCACCGTTGACAACCTATATGACCCTCCACCGCCGCCCCTTTCAGACTATGAGCGAGGTATTGACAAGGTACTTTCCTCACAGACGGAGAAAGAAAAAGCGTGCGGGAAAAGAGTTGCCCAGCTCGGAGAACAAGAAGCACAATCGATCGCCCCGCTCATTGTGCCTTCTGAAGCTCGGGAAATCGAGCATGGAGAAGTTGTCATTGGCGACGTGGGTTACCCAATAGCGTAGATAACAATTCAACCTAAATTTGAACTCGGGCTGCCTCTGGTCGAAAATCCGAGTGCTCTAACAACACAGTTATATAAATTGAATAACTGGTACATGGCCGCCGCAAAACAAGGGAGAGAATATCTCATGGCGGGAGTTAAGGAAGAACACTACTTCTGACAATATGGTTTGCAGGTTGAGTTTTCCGAACTTTTCAGATGTACAATCAACTTGCTCTCGACAAATCTATCATCAGCTGCTATTGTCTGTAAGTAATTTATTCGTGTAATTTAATTATTTATAGTTAAGCTCGTTTCATTGCTTGTAATTATCCACACAACATTCTTTTGTACGGTATTATGCAGAATGAAGATTCTTGAATGCCGAATGGGAGGAATCTGGGACATTGGGTTCATTGACCCGGATAAAGTTCATGAAGTCACCGTAGAAAGTCCTCTGTATGTCCAGGACACAGAGGACCGTTTGCTAACGTTTTTTAAGCGACAAAGTACCAAAAAGGAAATACTTTTTCCTTACAACTTCGGGTTAGTGTTACTATCTTGTACACATTCTATTTTGCTTTCCCGATAATAAGTGTAATTGATGAGTTCTGAATACCTGCGTATATAAATGTGTGCAGGTTCCACTACATTCTGTTTATCATTAGACTCGACGAAGGAGAAGTTGAAGTCTGGGACTCATTAAGGAAAGATCAAGATGATTACAAAAGCGTGCGTCTAATGCTCAAGAGGCAATTTCAATCGCACTATATCGTCCACTTTCGTTCGTTTCCGGATATCAAAAGTATATAAAATAACTCCTCAATTCATTTTCTTTTCCGGGCAGGGTTTGGAGAAAGTTTATCGCGGAAGAACGCGGTGAATGGAAAAATAAGCTGGAGTTCAAGGCTAACAATGTAAGTACTACTACGTATCTAGGTCGGTGTATCTTTCTAATACCATTATCATTCTCTTGATTATTATTTGATTAAATTATATTCTTGTATAGTGGTGTCTGCGACAACCACAGGAGACGCAACTATGTGGATACTACGTTTGCGAGTATATTCACATGAGGGTCAATGAGAGAGTCAATAATGTAAGAAATCGAGAGGTATGTAAACATCATATACAACTTTTATTTTGCTACCATCAATTGTGTTTAGTTTCAATCATAACTAATTTGATCTCCTTCTTTTAAAGATGTCAAGGAAGCGGAACCAGATCCTACCAAAAGACCGCGTAAAAGCTACTGCGGAGGAATTGGCGGGATTCATGCTAACGCATGTCATAGATGAATTCGGTGAATTCCACTATGTCGAAAAATAGACTCCCTCCGTGCATGTACTATAGCTAGCGGTGATCTTCATTGTAATTATGACTTAATATGTAATTAACGAGAGTACTTTATATGTGTAGTGAGTACTTTATATGTGTAGTGGGTAATTTATACGTGCTCTCCTCCGAAACCCTGAAAAATGAGCGAAAAGGAAAAAAACAGAAACCCTAAACCCCGAAAAATAAGCGAAAAAAAATAAAACCGAAAACGTAAACCTCCCTGAAAAAATAAGGGGGGGAGCAAAAAAAACCAGGAACCTTTAATACCGGTTGGTATTACCAACCGGTATTAAAGGTCCTCCGCCTGCGCGCGCATAGGTTCGCCCACGTGGAGGGCCTTTAGTACCGGTTGTATATAAAACCGGTACTAAGGGGTACCCCTTTAGTCCCGACCTTTTAGTACCGGTTGCACAACCGGTACTAAAGGCCCAATACAACCGGTGTTGTTGCCCCTTTTTCTACTAGTGGTTGACTGGAATTGATAAGAGAACTAAAAACTGTATACGCACTGGCGTTTGTGCCTTCATATGGGCTATTTGGAATTGTAGGAATGATGTGGTTTTTAATAAGATTGCAAATGCTCACTTTTTACAGGTCGTCAACAGGGCTACTTACTGGATTACTATGTGGTCTATCCTATTGCCGCAAGATCAGCGACCTATCATGGAGGCTGGTTGCAACCGTTTGATGGCGGTCGTCCGTACTATCCTCCGTAGGGATGGGTGGCGGCATGAACGAAGAATTTGTGCTGCTTAGAAACTCTTTTTGTTCGTTTCCCTTTTAAAGTGGCTGGCTTGTAGTCACTCTGAGACTTGTTTTTTGTACCTTATGATGACTATAACTCTTTCAAATAAGCTATGCAATAAAAAGCCGTGTGCATCACTCTGATGCAGAGACTGGGGTAGTACCCCCATTTCGAAAAAAAAGGGAAGGCAAAAACACACCAGCGTCAAGACGCCAGCGACCTACAACACGACAGCGACAACGCGGGAGCGCGCAGGTGAGGCGCAGAAGCAGCACATGCTAGGGGAGGGGACAGCAGGAGCGAGGCCATGGAGGTTCATGGTGGCGCGGGTTGCCGGCGAGGCCATGAGCGGCTGGCGACGAGCTCCCAGCGACGTGAAGAACCCAATTTTTGGACTCAAGTGCGTTCCCGATTCATAAAGGCGCTTGCTCGGTTGGAATTGTAATAGAGTGGATGCCTCGTCGACGATCAAACCGGCAGAAGCGAATCAACGTATTAAGCAGAGAGAATAGATGCCGTCGTGAGTGCGATCCAAACCCTGCTGTATTGTACTTGTATTTGGATTTTGTATTAAAATCATATATCTCACAAACTAAAACAGACCCTGACTAATAACCGACGGCTTAGAGCTATGTAGATTTACCCTGAGCGTCAAACATCTATTCTTAGAGCCATTGCATTAGATATGCACGAGTTTGAATAACCAATACAAAGTGCAACCACCAAGTCAATTAAGCTATAATTGTCAAACAATAATCATCTCCATTACTATGATTACTTATCATAACGTATATAACTCCGGTAGGCTTCTTTTATTGCTTTACCCCCTAATAATAATAACGTTTCAACCCTATAACTTATCATCTTCAATGATAACATTCAACTTACCACAAGTCATCGTCTTCACTGATATTTATGATCAACACAAGTTACTTCCTACTCTTTTGCGCGAGTTATGACACCTTTAGTTTTTTCATATATATCGTGTACATCACTAGTATCACAAAGGTGAGCTAGAAGCCTAGAAGCATAGGAAAGGGGGAAATGTCAGGGCCATGTGTATTCAGGTAGCTAGCTAGTTATATATGCACAATGCACTAACAGTAGTGTTACATGTTTAACTACGTCGCTTTTAAAACAGAACATGGCTTGTTGTGTTTATCACAACCGTATCTAGAGGCTGTTAGATTTGGAAGGCATTAGGAGAAGATCGTATAGTAACACCAGTAGGGATTGGAAATTGCTCTTTCACTCGCACTCTTTGTGAATCTCCTATGTGTCTACATTCACTCCAGATTGCTGATGTGTACGGTTGGGTCGATGTCCCATAGGTTACCTACGAACTGAGGTGATCAAACTCTCATGAAATATTCTCCCATGACTTTTTTTAGTACTGTAGTTGTGAGAATTATTATAGCCTCGTAGTGAATGAGTTGATGTCGCCTTCATTACCTAAGCAACCTCTAATGTCCAATACAAAGAAAGAAGTCAAGGAGGGCCATTCGAAGAAACAAATGGCCACGATCTGTCGGCATAGCCCCCAAATCCAACAGACTAGTAGGTATCTCGATGGATCTGGTTCGCATATCTGGTTAAACTACGAACGATGACACGAAACTAGTTGGAATTGTTGAGGCGGGAGCAGCGTAGATCCCCTCTCCTTCTACCCCGGTTCATCCACCGAAGAAAGAGAGGGAAAAGGGCGAGTGGAAGGGGCGAGAACAAAATCCGTGAGGACAGAAAAAGAAGTGAGAGACCTCCCATGCTGTTAGTAGTCAGCCGTCTCTCGGTCAAACTAATCGGCTCTATTCCCAGGTTTCATATGTGCAACGATTACGTATCACTTCGAAACGAGCATAGCACTAGAGAAAGAAGCCTCTATTAGGAACACAAGAATTATACTATTTTAACAAAAAAACATGCGTTCCAATGGCATCACGGAGTCTTCCACAAAAAAAAGTCCTCTGTCACAATTAGACTTCGAGGACTCTGATATGCACCAATACCACATAGTGAATCCACAAAAGGGTGGGGCCCGAGTTGAAAATGTATCATCTTTTATATGACAGAAATATTTGAGGGGTAGAATTTGAGAGGATCTGATCTGTAAGGACACCCTTTGTCTCAAATGGTAATAGATTATCGTCTAATACCTGTTTAATTAGATGATGAATTTTCAGTGGATTTTCTATAACAAAGTTGGTTTACCATTTATAGTTTTGAGTGAATTCCATTTTTTACCTCCTAGTTACGTATTTGTGGCACTCATTACCCCATCTAATGTAAGATCGTCTAAATTACCCATTTTACAACCTTTGAAATCTCCTTTCGAGATACGTGTCTGTTGGTAAAGGTGCGGGGTTATGCTTGAGACTTTAAAATGCCAAAACAATAATATATAATTGAATATATGGTGAAGAGAAGGCCGGACTATCATCGATGACACACTCCGATCTTTACATATTTTGACATACCACATAGAGTTAACATTCCGGCCTAGAATGTAAAAAGGGGTAAAATCGTGTTCAAATTTTCAAATATATGATACGTGTTAAACGTATATATAATTTTTGATTCATCCATGCTAGTTTTATGATGTTGTCACATGTTTCTACTATCATATTACATCATTTTTATGCATTTTGTAGGACTAACCTATTGACAAGATGCCTAGTGCCAGTTTCTTGTTTTTACTGTTTTTGTATTTCAGAAAATTTACTTCAGGAAATATCGTCAGATTGAGCTGAAAATTTACGGAGATTTTTTATGCGACGGAAGGCACCTGAGGACCAAAGGGCGACCTGGGGGGCCACCCAGGGGCCACAGGCGGGTGGCGGCCGCGGCCCCTCTAGGACCCGTGAGTGGGGCCCATCCCTAGGTCTGGAATTCGAGCCGAGCCGAGCCGGCTCGGCTCGACTCGCTCAACAAACGAGCTAGCTCGGCTCGGCTCGTTCAACAGTCGAGTCCAGAAATGGAACTCGGCTCGACTCGGTGAAGCTCGCTAGTTGCTCGTTTAACTCGGTGTAAAGCTGTCGAGGACGAGGACGAGGTGATGGCCGGCTTTGATGTGGACGTGGACGAGGTGACGGCCGGCAGGGACGAGCGGCGGCCGGCAGGAACAAGCGATGACCGGCGTGGATGGGCGGCGACCGGCAGGGACGAGCACGTGCGGCGCGGCCGGACGGGCACGGGCGGCGCGACCTGACCTGCAGGGATGGCCACAGGCGGCGCGGCGGCCGGCAGGGACAGGCACGGAAGGCGCGGCCGGATCTGGCCATAGGGCCCGTGCGGACAGCGTCCATGGTGCTCGGCTTGAGGTCCATGAGCACGGCGCGGGGGACGAAGCGGCCGCAGGAGGCCTCGCTGTAGTAGACGTTGACGCGCTCGAGCTGCCGGCGGGGACGGAGGCGTCCGGTGGCGGCCGGCAGGGACGCGGCGTTGTGCGTGCGCCACCGGCAGGGACAGGGCGTCATGACTGCGCCACCAGCCAGCCTCTCACGGGAACGGAAAGATACGAGGTGAGGAGTGATCGATTGGGGTTGGGGAGGGGAACAGCGTAACCCTAGTCGAGTAGTAGTAGTGCACTCGTTTCTGCATTAGGTGGGCCGGAAGGATTCCTAGTTGGGCTGTTTTGGGCTAGATTAGAGACAAGCAAAAAAAAAGAAAAAAATAGAGTTCCTATTTTTAGCAAGATAAACGAACTAAAAGAGTACTCGCTAGCTCGGCTCGTTTAGCTCGAACTAGTTTAGTAAAAAATTGAGAAGCTCGGCTTGGCTCGTTTAACTCGCGAGTCGAGTCGAGTCGAGTCGAGTCGCGACTTGCTCATTTAACTCGCGAGTTTCGAGTTTAAATTCCAGCCCTACCCACCCCTGCCCCCTGGGCACCGCCTCGGCCCCCTCCGACACCTATAAAATCCCTTTAACCCTAAAAACGACGGGGCGGCCATTATTTTTCAGAGAAGTCACCCCGACGCGCCGTCATCGTAAACCCTAGTTCGGGGGTGATTCTGAAGTAGATCCCGGCATTCTACCGGATGGGAGATTGATCCCGGAGGGCTCTTCATCGCCATACCTTCCTCCGGGATGATTTGTGAGTAGTCTCACCTTGGACCAGGGGTCCATGGCAGTAGCTAGATGGTAGTCTCTCTCTCTTGTGCTTCATGTCTTATGATCTTGTGAGCTGCCTAACATGATCAAGATCGATTATTGTAATGCTATGTGATGTGTTTGCTGGGATCCGATGGATTATAAAGTTATGATCAGATTGTGCATGATTCTTATATGTTGATTTATGTTCTTGCATGCTCTCCGATGTGCGTAGTTACTTTAGCCAAGTGATTGTGTGTATCTCCAAGAGGGAGTATTTATGCTAGATAATGGGTTCATGCCCCCTTTTGTTCCTGGGCACGAGTGACAGAAACGTCTAAGGGCGAGGGTGTGCTGTTGCTACTAAGGGTAAAACAGCGGTGTTAATGTCTCTTTTGATATTATTATTGCTTACTTCATGCACTTTACTTAATGCGAATGTCTGTTGCTTGCAACTTAATACCGATGGGTGACACGCTGGATAGCGATCCCACGTTGGACTTTTTAGACAAAGATGCAGTTGGACTCAACGGTCTTTGTTCATTGTCGTGATGCCTACTTAAATATTATCATGTTCTCTTTGTCATAGCTAGATTAAGTTTGTGTTATAATCTTGTCAATTGCCCAACTGTAATTTGTTTACCCATCATATGATTGTTCTATTTACTTGAGAGACTCCACTAGTGAACCCATGGCCCCCGGTCCATCTTTTTACATTGATTGCAACCTTTATTCATCATCATTACTCCACTGGTCCATTTTCATAATTCATCTATTTCACTATACAATTAACCGCTTTGTTTTCTGCGAGACCGGAAAGATTGACAACCTTTTCGCCGTTGGGGGCAAAGTATTTTGGTTGAGTGTGTGCAGGTCCACGTCTGTTGAAGATTAAGTGCTAGAGATCTTCAAAATTCACTTTGTTATTGATTTCAAGGTCCTACTGGTTCGATAAACCTCGGTTCGTTAACAAGGGAAAACTGTTGCTTGCTACATCTCCACCTTCGCTTGGGGCACCACCCAACTCTTCATCAGTAGCAATCAAGCTCTTTTCTGGAGCCGTTGCCGGGGATCTTGGAGTTATAGCAAGGGGAGTCTCATACTCTCAATCACTTTAATTTGTTTTTGTTTTGCTTGTTTTATTTCTCGTTAGCTTATTTTTCTTCTTGCAAAATTTTAAAACCCAAAAAATTTAGTGAATCTTTATTTCAGTTTTGTTTATATTTTATCTAGTAGCCATGTTTCCTCCCAAGTTTGGTATGAAAGATGTTAAGGTAGGAAGTGGGGATGTTGTTGGAAAGGATAATATTGAAGAATTCCTCACTTTCGTTAGCAAACTCTATACTCATGATAAAAGATCAATAGTTGAGCTAACCAATAGTTATGATTCCGCTATATCTTATTTGGTAGCTCGTTTTGAGAAGAGGTTTGTTAATTTAAATCCCATATTACAGTAAATGTTTCTTAAGCTTTATAGCATGGAGAGAGGAAAGGAAAAAGATTTTGTATTAGAAACTCTCCTCCATGAATTTGATGATATAGTTAAGGAAGCTAGGAAAATATTTGCTCGTTATCGTGCTCTTGGTTCATGTCCTAATATTCACTACTCTTTGGATGTTAGGGATGAAAATCTAAGGAAGTACACTCGCAAAACTGAGATTGAGGAGAAAGTTGATATTGCTATACCAATTAAACTCTTAGGGATATCTGATGCATTGGAAGACAATTTTGGTTGGATTGCTCCTCAAAATCTATTCGATGAGAGTAGTCAACCAAAGAGAAAGGAGAAGGGTGATTCTCAGCCCTATATTGGTAATATCCAATGCATATATGATAATTTTGCTAGTGTTCATTTGAATAATTATGATGCCCTTGATTTTGAAAAAACTTGATATTTGGCATTGCGCCTAGCTAGCTAAAAGGCGTTAAAGAGAAGCGTTGGTTGGGAGGCAACCCATCTTTTACTTTCAGTTTGCTTTTTAATTTTCTTGAGTCTTGAAGTTATTGCCTCTGTAGCAACTTCATTGTATATTTTTCTTTTGGTTTTTTGTGCCAAGTTTAGCCTCTAATGCATTGAAAGTGCGAGGTGTTGTTTTGCTGTCCAGAAATAGATTTCTGTCATTCACTGTTTGAAAATCCAAAAAATCTCTGAATTTTATATTTTTCTGATATGTTTAAACAGATAGCTTGATAATTTTATCTATCTTTCGTTAGTTTTGACTTTTCTGATTTGAGCTACAGAAGTGCCTCTAAAAATTCGATCTTTACAGACTATTCAGATTTTGATAGATTCTATTTTTATTTTATATTTGTCTCTTTACTATCGTCAAATGTGATACTCTTGAGGAGGAATGCCACATTGAGGCCTAGTGAACAGTATCTAATGCCTAATAAAGTTATTTGCAATTTGTCTTGAGTTGAACACATGTGCATTTTTAATTTATGAGCATTAGCCCTCTAATCAGTTTATGAGAAGTTTTGTGTGAAGGGAGTTTTTAAATTCCAAAGGAGAGGATAATGAAGAAATTGAAGATGGATCAAAGCTCAAGCTTGGGGATGCCCCCATGGCACCCCCTCTGAATATCAAGAACCATCAAGCGTCAAAGCTTGGGGATGCCCAAGGCATCATCGACTATCATTAGCTCGTCTTCGTTGAACTAAGTTTTATCACTTTACATATTATGTGCTATGCTTGGAGCATCTTTTTACTTTCATTTTTGTTTGTTTGTTTGCTGGTCATATACTTGTTGGATCCTTACTTTGTTTGTGTGGGAGAGAGACACGCTCCGCTTTTTCGTTAGAATACTCCTTTGCTTCGCTTATATCTTGTTGAGTATTCTTACCTACTGTTTGTTTGCTAGTAAGCTCTCGCTTTTAACTTTTATCTTATTTAGAGCTGCTAGTAGTTGTTGTTAAACTCTCTTGTTCTTCACTTATACTTGTTGGAGAGTTGTTATTGATAAATTGCTTGAATTGTCAAAGTGACAAAATGATATTCATATGATATTGGAATGAAATGAAAGCCTACATAGTATTATAGATCATTGTGTGGATACTTGATGCTTCTCATTTGTTTTGAGATATTAAGATGAATGCTTAAACTTGCTGGTTATTTGAGTAAAATTGATTAGTAAAGAAATACTGTTAAAAGCTTGAAACTGTGTGGTGTTTCGTAGTTGTTAATTCATTAAGCTAATCTTTCCATCAAAAGAATTGTTTGGTCAACATGGGAGACGGTGTGGAGCTTTTATGGTTATGATTGGCTAATGTCTTATGTTACTCTGTTACCGGTTAATGTTAGATGTTTGCTTCAAATACCTTCTTTGCTAAGCCCAAAAATTCGTGCTGAGTGTATGGTTCACTCTTGCATCCAATCCCAAAGCCAAACTATCTTGCCAGCTGAGTCCACCATATCTACCTATGCATGGTATTTATTGCCATTCCAAGTAAATTTGTCATGTGCTATCTTTAAAAATTCAAAATACTCCTTTTTGTGCCTCTGTTTTTAAACTCATGAGGGAGCAGTAGAGAGCTAGATATAACTCGTGACGAGCAAGGTCATTTCCCCCCTTTCACCCGGTGTCGATGGATTACGTCTTCACTTGAATCAACCCGAGAGCAGCTTAAGCAAAATATAAATATAACTCACCATTCTCCTCCGTGCAATGAAAATCTGAGAAATCAGCTCAAAACATTGGACAGTGGTGAAACCAAGGAGAAAGAGGAGCGTACTCGCTCCTCTAAAAACCAGCTGCTCTCACAAGTCTAAAAGCCTTGCTTGTCATAGGGGACTAGATATCTTCTCTATTGTGAAGTCATTGACGAAAGCATGCATGTCTCAAAATTGTTTTGCTTCTGTTTCATAAAATAAAAAGCTCTAGCACATGACTAATCCCTGCTTCCCTCTGCGAAGGGCCCTTCTTTTACTTTTAATGTTGAGTCAGTTTTCCTTTCTCCTTCTATCTCCACCAAAGCAAACATCTAGCATTCACCCTGGGTATCATTGATCATATTGCATCGTCAGATTAAACATGAATCTTTATATTGACTTTACCGTTGGAAGATGAAGCTTTTTGCTAAGACTTACAGCTTCTTTGTTTTGATTCTCAAACACTTTTGTCATGGAATTGTTACCTTTGAGAATTAATCAAGTATGTGGATCACATTGTATGTGGATCACATTGCTTTCATGTCTTTAACGTACTATTTATGAAAGGTTTTGCTTGAATGATTTAACTTGGTTAATCATTGCTTTCTTGCTATCAACTATAGACAATTGTTTTGTATCACTTCATTCACATCCTATGCTTTATATTACTATCTTGATCACGATTGTGTTGGTTGCATGTCTCATCAAAAATTATTTTGTTATCTTATGACTGATGGAGGATCCCATTTTATTCACGGTGCTTTTAGAAAGGTTTTAGCTAAATATGATGTTAATCACAGAGTTTCATCACCTTATCACCCTCAAACTAGTGGGCAAGTTGAATTACTAATAGAGAGATTAAGCTAATCTTGCAAAAGACTGTTAACAAGTCTAGGAAGAATTGGTCTAAGAAACTTAATGATGCCTTATGGGCTTATAGAACTGCTTATAAAAATCCTATGGGCATGTCTCCTTATAAAATGGTTTATGGGAAGGCATGCCATTTGCCTCTTGAATTAGAACATAAATCTTATTGGGCTGTTAGACAACTTAATTCTGATCCTATCCTTGCCGGTAAAACAAGATTGCTTAAATTGAGTTCGTTAGAAGAATGGAGAAATGAAGCTTATGAGAATGCTCGTTTGTTTAAGGAAAAAGTAAAGAGATGGCATGATAAGAGAATTTTGAAAAGAGAATTTAATGTTGGTGATAAAGTGCTTTTGTATAGGTCTCGTCTCAGATTTTTTGCAGGCAAATTACTCTCTAAATGGGAAGAACCATTCATCATTGAGGAACTTTATCGTTCCGGCGCTATAAAGATTAACAGTCTTGACGGAGACAAGCCTCAAGTGGTGAATGGTCAGCGGCTTAAGCACTATATCTACAATAATCCTTTGGAGAAAGATGCCGATGTTATTCAAGTGGTCCCTCCAGAAGAATTTATTGAAACCAAATTCCGGAAGACACCAGAGTCAGGAAACGAATAGGTAACTGTTTCGGTAAGGAAAGTGCCTCGGAAAATTCCAGAAAATTTATATTATTTATTTTTTGAAAATTAGGAAAATTCGGAGACTGGACGGAGTACGAGACGGGGTCCAGGAGGCAGAGGCGGCCCTATGCCGCGGCCCTACCCCAGGTCGCGGTGGGGACCCGCGCCTGGCCCCTGGACACCGCCTCCGACTCCGCCTAGTCCCGTTGCCTTCCTTTCATTGCACAAATTTTGACTATAAATTTCCCCGAATTTTTTGAGGAGCGTATCCTGTGTTTTTTGTTGTGTTTTGTCTCTGGTTATTTCTGTCAGGATCCCGAAGCTCTAGATCATGGCATCTTCTTCCGGCCTCGACAACACCGGCGGCGATGATCAAGGCATGGACTTCCAAGGAACTGAAGGAACAGAGGAAGTGTTCAAGGACATGCCCCATGATGATGGAGAGGAGTTCGAAGAAGACCAACGCCAATACCCCTACGCCACTGTAGCAAGGATTGGGGTGACGAATAATCCTTCTGTCTTTGAGAAAAGGGAGTGGCTACAGAAGGCAGATAAAGGCCCTCGTAGGAACTCTACCGGGAGGTCTTCCTTTTCTCGGACCAGAAATCCTTTTAACACTTTGATCCATAATCATCAGCTCGAAACTGTTCCGTTTGAAGAGTTACCTTCTGCTTGGGATATAGATCGTACTCATGCAGGAAGTGGAAGCTTCGGCGCGGATAATGAGGATAGCTGGGGGAGAGCGCAAGACGATTGGGACTCGCCTATTGAGTTGCTAAGGAGCTGAACTGAGAGCAACACGGAGATGATCCGCAATTTTGGCCATCAGCTTGAGGAGTTAAAAGAAACCATTGAGAGTCTCATAAGGATCATTGACCCATCGCCACCGCAGGAATAAACTCGAGCATTATGAGTAACGGCACTCCCTTGGCTTGTTCCAAGCTTGGGGGAGTGCCCCGGTAACTTTATCTTCTGTCTTTTATTTTTCGTAGCCATGTGAGTCATATCATGAGTAGAGAAGTTATCTTGTAGTATGGTTTTGCAACGTGTCTTGTCGCTCCTTGTGAGTTCTTTGTATCCGTTGGTGTGTGGTTTTCTATAATGGAATATAAATGAGAAGTATCTTTTATTCTTCTGCACTTTATATTTTATTATGGAAATCTCTCTCATCTGCTGGTCTTGTGGTAAGTGATGATTTGACATTGGGTGAATGAGTAGAAGTTTATTCAATATTGGTAAGCATGGTTTTGTTTATCTTGCAATAATCACTTTGATGCTTGAGTAGAGAAGAGAAATTTAATTGCAAACATACTATCTTTTATATCTTACATGCTTGTGAACCCTCTAGTTTGCATACTTTTGTATTAGATTTATTTCTGACAGTGATGATAAGCTATATGTTGCATGTTTGGCATATTATTTTAGATGACATATTTGGTTTACATCTCTCAACATTGTATGTTTGCTCCAAACACCTTCTTTGCTAAGCCCAAAAGTTCGTACTGAGTGTATGGTTCATTCGTGCATCCAAATTCCAAAGCCAAACTATCTCGCCATCTGAGTCCACCATATCTACCTATGCATGGTATTTCTTGCCATTCCAAGTAAATTTGTCATGTGCTATCTTTAAAAATTCAAAATACTTCTTTTTGTGCCTCTGTTTTTAAGCTCATGAGGGAGCAGTAGAGAGCTTGATATAACCTGTGACGAGCAAGGTCATTTCCCCCCTTTCACCCGGTGTCGATGGATTACGTCTTCACTTGAATCAACCCGAGAGCAAGCAAAATATAAATATAACTCACCATTCTCCTCCACGCAATGAAAATCTGAGAAATCAGCTCTAAACATTGGACAAGTGGTGAAACCAAGGAGAAAGAGGAGCGTACTCGCTCCTCTAAAAAAGCCAGCTGCTCTCACAAGTCTAAAAGCCTTGCTTGTTATGGGGGACTAGATAGTTTCTCTATTGTGAAGTCGTTGACAAAAGCATGCATGTCTCAAAATCTTTTTACTTCCATTTCATAAAAATAAAAAGCTCTAGCACATGACTAATCCCTGCTTCCCTCTGCGAAGGGCCTTTCTTTTACTTTTATTTTGGGTCAGTTTTCTTTTTCCGTCTATCTTCCATAAGCAAACTTACAGTGTTGATCTTTGATGTTAGCGAGTATGATATCTACATTGTGTCTCTTATGCCTCATGATAGTTGTTCATTTTTATGTCAGTTCTAACTCTTCTATCATAAGATTACAGCCTTGATGATTTGCAACTCGTGGAAAGGTAACTTGATGGTTGAAGCATTTAAATGGATCCTTCTTGAAATATGAGCTGACAAGTATAATTGCCTCTTAAGCGAAGTCTCAGTTTACCATTGCTTAATAAATTTCTGTTTTGCTTCACCTTAACATGTTATAGTTACATTACTTGTCTCCGAGAAGCTTTATGCGAGAAAGGTTGTTGTTTAAGATGTATTTGTGTTTGATGAGTAAATATTGATGCTTCATGTTCGTATTCTTTATTTATCGACACTTCACTCCATAAACATGTAGTCATGTTACCGAGCTCAGTTTTCGCTTGGGGACAAGCGGAGTCTAAGCTTGGGGGAGTTGATACGTCCATTTTGCATCACTATTTTACATCATAATTTATCTTTATTCATTGATATATTTCATATTATGATGCAATACTTATGTTATTTTATCTCATTTTGCATGTTTGGCAATTATTGGGGATGCATCTGCCGGAGCCGGAAATCAGCTGAAAAAGTACCTGTCAAGATACCTGACGTCGGAAGCTCAGAAAATTCCAGAAAAATTATGAAGTCAATATTTTGAAGAATAAGTCACGGAGCCGAAAGGGGGCACGGAGTGGAGCTCCAGGGGGCAGGGGCGCCCCCCTGCCGCGGGCCCACCCCTGGCCGCGGGTGGGGCCCGCCCCTGGTCCCTGTGGCCCCCCTCCGGCTCCCCTTCGGCGTATTACCTCCCATTGACCTAAAAACATCGGGGGTATCGACCAATAATTTTTCCGCCGCCTCCATGAGGCGGAAACCAGACAGAGAGAAGAAGAGCTCCGGCAGGGAGAAATCTGCCGGGGAATTTCCCTCCCGGAGGTGGGGATCGCCGCCATCGTCATCACCATCACGTCGGGCATCATCAGGATCATTATCAACATCATCTCCACCATCATCACCGCTGATGCATGTAAAATGCATACATAGACTTTGCATTATAATACTCATATTTCAATCATATTTGCATCATATAAGGGTTATATCATTGTTTTATAATGATTTTGGGAAGATTTCACAGTTTTCCTGTTTTTCTGGAATTAACCCTGCATTGGCAGAAAACCCTATTTTTTATATTTTGATGTTTCAGGGACCCAAACGACGTCCAATTGACCTGAAAATTTACGAGGATCATTTTTTGGAAGGAAGAAAGCATAGGAGCGAAGGAGGCGAAAAAGTAGAGGCCCGAAGGCCGAAAGAGGGTGGCCCACTGATAACCCCCAAGAGCAGGGGATCACTGTAGCACTTCTCAATGTGGAAGTAGGGTATCGATCAGCAGGAGCAAGAAGGAAAAGTTATCTATTCCCTACAACTAAAGTGTCACAAGTTTTAGTTGCTTATGCACTAAACAAGTTTAAAGAACAAGGTGGTTGATTTAATGGATGGAAGTTTGATGTAACAAAACAGGAGTGTGAAAGTGTCCCAATCCTCTTCAATGCAAGAGGACAAGACAAAGGTGTAAACAGTGTTTGGAAATAAGGCCTAGGGATCATACTTTCACTAGTGGACACTCTCAACAATAATAATATAATTTAATACATGGATATTTCCTCTTCACTATGCTACCCCGAACTATCTTCTAGTTGGATAACGAACACCAAACCATTCTGTAGGGCTACAAAAGTACACCTTAAAGTTGTATTCCACATCCAGGGACACTTCATACTTGTCACTATCCGCATCCAAAGATAGTACTAATAAACACCACAATATCATAGAATAATAACTCATGATAAGTATTCATGTAATCTTTAGCCTAAGAGCCACACACGGTGCACACTGTCAACTTCACACCATGGGACAAAGGTGACTCCGGCAATCACATCAATAAAACCATTTGAGTAGCATAATTCATAAGATAAAGAAGAGTACCATCTATGGATTCAACTAGATTACAAAGCTCATGATCACATAAAGATCACACCATAGGAGAGAGAGATAAACCACATATATAGCTACCGGCATGAGCCCTCAGCCCCGATGAGGGACTACTCCCTCCTCATCATGGAGACGGTGGAGATGAGATGATCTTGCTGTAGAAGTTGATGATGAACACGCCGGAGGGGGTGGAGCCCTCCGGAGGTGGATTTCGACGGTGTTTCCCCCCTCCGATCTTCTCCGGCGGCAGCCTTCTGCCTCCCTGTTTCTGGTTTTGTGTTTCTCCGCCACCTCCTTCTGGAAAACGTCGGGGGATTATTTTTATAGTTGGTTTTAGGTCACGAGGAAGCTTCAGGGCGAAGGATCGATGCAAACGGGGCCATGAGGGCTAAACTAGGTGGGCCCACGCGGCCTGGTACTGTAGCCGCATGGGACCCCCTATTTTGGCCCTCCGGCCTCCTTTCGCTTGCTTCTTTCGCTCCTAGGCCTTCCTCCTTCCAAAATAACGACCCCCATAAATTTATAGCTCATTATGAGGTCGTTAAGGTCCTGAAACAAATAAAGAAAGAAATAGGGGTTTTCTGCCTGCGCAGGATTAATTCCATAAAAAGGGGAAATCATTATTAATTACCAAAAATCATTAAATAACAGTAATATACCCCTTATATGATGCAAATATGAATGGAATATAATTATTATAGTGCAAAGTTCATGTATGCATTTTAGATGCATCACCCACGCGGCCAGATTCCTTGGCCGCGTGGGACCACTCATCTGGGCCCTCGTGGCTCCGTTGCCATCGATCTTTCTTCAGAAGCTTCGTCTTGACCTAAAAACGACTATAAAAATAGTCTCCCGACGCCTTTCAGAGCGGAGGCCGCCGAAAACACAGAAACACCGAAATAGAGATTTGGAGCTGCAGATTGGAGGGGGAAAACTCCGACGGAGCGCTGCCGGCGTGATCTCCATCTCCCCCAATGACATCTCCACCGTCTCCATGATGAAGAGGGAGTAGTCCACCCCTGGGCTATGGGTTTGTGGAAGTAACTTATGTATCTCTCCTCTCTTTGAGCTTCACTGATTAGCACCATATGAGCTGCCGAACATGATTACGGTCATCTATGTAATTCCTTTGTGGTGGATCTCTTTATAAGTTAATATATGTTTGAGATTGCAATTTTTTTGTTTTAGTTATGAAATTAGATGCATATTATGTACCCCGTTCTTGTCTACTTGTTTTGATCAAGCATGTTTATGAGAGCGTGTGTGGGGGAACATGTGCATTAGTTGGAGTAATGAGGGGTGGCTAGTGCGGTGAAAGTGAGAGAAGTTCCGCGATCCACATGGGTATTTTTACCTTACTTTGTTGCCTCACTAGGGATAAAGAAAAATACCATGCTACCGGAGGTGTGGGTGTGACCATTGCCACTTCTCCATGACTAGATCTAGCATGTTCTTATTTTGACTTCATGTCATAAGAATTAAAGCTATACTGATTTATCTTAATTACCGAGGTGCTAAGATTTAATTCACATCTTGGTGGAGTATAAGAGAGATTAATAAACAAAAGATCTCTATGTTAGGACATGATGCCCATATAATTAGTAACTTGTCATGAAACCTTTTTGTTGCAATCTCATATGTCAATTCTAGTGTTCCTTTATCTACCACTTTATTAAAGAGAGAGTGCATTTGTGAAACCATGAACCCCGGTCCATTTTTAATCATAAGAAACACCTTTCCAACAACTTTTATCCATTTTCCATTTTCTGCCATTTAAAAATCCGAAAATACAAAAATACTTTTATATCTTGCATTCACAATTCAAAACCCAAAAATATCATCCATCATTGTTTCTACCATCCTTGCACATTTATTTACCATCATTGCATATTTATTTATTGTTTTGCATTTATTATATTTTCATATCATTCTCACACCTTGTGCTTGACAACCAATTGGTGAGGTTGAGGGCACAAAACAATTTACTTTGTTTTGTAGGTTTTCAAGAGAAGGATAAGAAGATAAATATTTCACTACTGATTCCCCGAGAGTTCGATATTAAACCCTCGAGTCACCCCTCGTGGGGAAACCGTCTTTCCTATACTATACACTCTGCGCTTGGAATCTCAACCTAACATAAGTTCAAGGCCATCAACCGCCACCATCCCATCTCATCTCGATGTAACAATTGTCGTTGTGTTGCTATTAGTTCATCGGAATCATATCCCGAGCGTTGATTACCACTTGTAGTTGATGTTTGAGAGTTTTATCGGTGAATTATCATTACAATCAGATTGTTGCCCATATTCATACCACCTCTGATCATGATCTATATGATGTCTTGTGAGTAGTTCGTTTGGTTCTTGAGAACATGGGGAAAGCCTAGTTGCTAGTAATTGCATAATGTTGAGTAATATTTAATGGTTTGATTTATGTTGTGGTGTTATTCCTCTAGTGGTATCGTGTGAACGTCGACTACATGATACTTCACCTTTCAAAGGGCCTAGGGGAATGCATAGTGTATTTAGTTTGTTCATGGTAGGGTTGCAGGAGTGACAGAAACATAAACCCCAATTTGTGAACTAGTGCACTAGGGAGTGTAGGGTCTCAGAGTTTAAGGTTGTGGTTAGGTTTTTATCTTAATTACTTTCTTGTAGTTGCGGATGCTTACAAGGGGTTTAATCACAAGTATGTATTTGTCCAAGTAAGGGTGGTGCATTAGCATAGGTCCACCCACATAGCACTTTATCAAAACGTTGAGGATTAATCACCGGCATGCAATGAAACTGGCTAGGCAGAAATTCCCATGTGTCCTCGAGAACGTTTTAATCATCATAAGTAATACAACCGGCCTGTCCTTTGAGCTTAAAAGGATTGGGCTATTTGCTGCAAATATTGTAGCACTCTTTTATTTACTCGTTCTTTACTTGTTTTTTATATCAAAACACCAAAATATTTCTCTTTTAGTGTTTGCAGTAAAACCTTGTTGAAATCTACTTGTCAACATATTCTGCTCCTCGTTGGGTTCGACACTCTTACTTATTGAAAGGACTACGATAGATCCCCTATACTTGTGGGTCATCACATGCCCCCTTTTGTTCCTGGGCACGAGTGACAGAAACGTCTAAGGGCGAGGGTGTGCTGTTGCTACTAAGGGTAAAACAGCGGTGTTAATGTCTCTTTTGATATTAGTATTGCTTACTTCATGCACTTTACTTAATACAAATGTCTATTGCTTGCAACTTAATACCGATGGGTGACAGGCTGGATAGCGATCCCACGGTGGACTTTTTAGACAAAGATGCAGTTGGACTCAACGGTCTTTGTTCATTGTCGTGATGCCTACTTAAATATTATCATGTTCTCTTTGTCATAGCTAGATTAAGTTTGTGTTATAATCTTGTCAATTGCCCAGCTGTAATTTGTTTACTATCATATGATTGTTCTATTTACTTGAGAGACTTCACTAGTGAACCCATGGCCCCCGGTCCATCTTTTTACATTGATTGCAACCTTTATTCATCACTTTTCATCATCATTACTCCACTGGTCCATTTTCATAATTCATCTATTTCACTATACAATTAACGCTTTGTTTTCTGCGAGACCAGAAAGATTGACAACATTTCCACCGTTAGGGACAAAGTATTTTGGTTGAGTGTGTGCAGGTCCACGTCTGTTGAAGATTAAGCGCCAGAGATCTTCAACATTCACTTTGTTATTGATTTCAAGGTCCTACTGGTTCGATAAACCTCGGTTCGTTAACGAGGTAAAATTGCTGCTTGCTACATCTCCACCTTCGCTTGGGGCACCACCCAACTCTTCATCAGTAGCAATCAATATAGTGTATCGATTATATTGTCACACTAAATAAGATAATAAGGGCCTGTTCGGATCCCCTCCCATCCGCTCCAGTATTTCTGATTCGTGGAGCTGCGCGAAGCTCGGTTTTACCTTCTCCGGGAAATTAGCATGCAGCCGTACCGCTCCGCTCTTCTAGCTCCACGGAGTTGCTGCTATTCGGGGTTGCCCCGTCCGCTCTGGGATCACTGTTGTGGAGCGGAGAGGATTCGAACAGAGCCTAAATGTCATAAATACACAACTGCGGGGAAAAGGGTGGAATTCACTCTATATGGCGATCGTTGGCAGAGGAAGGTACATAGTTCGTGGAAGAAAGGTGAACACCGAGGCTTCTAGTTTGTGGGAAGTCTCTGGTCTAAAATCCAAATGTTTCCCGATGAATGGCATGTTTATGAATAGCAGAGGTCTTGGTGACTTGGCTAAACATCTACATATTGCACAGTGTATTCGAGATCATAATTTGGACTTTGTGGCAATTTCGGAAACGGGTAGACGGGACTTCCCAGTGAGTGTCCTTAACCGCATTTCAGGCGGATTGGATTTCCATTGGTACTGTCACCCACCCCGAGGCAGATCTGGGGGCATTTTACTCGGCGTTAACTCTAATTCTATGGATGTGTTAGCTGTTTCGGATGAGGATTTTCATATCAAGTTCCACGTCCGTAATAAAGCTGATAATTTCATATGGACTTTAGTTGCCGTGTATGGTGCCGCCCAGGAGGACCATAAGGCTGCGTTTCTTCGTGAATTGGTTAATCTAGCTAAAGACAACCCACACCCTATTCTTATAGGGGGGACTTTAATATGTTAAGATACCGACACGAGAAGAGCAAAGGTCGATTCGATAATCATTGGCCCTTTCTTTTCAATGATGTCATTGACAGTTTGGATTTATGAGAGGTACATATGACGGGTAGGCAGTTCACTTGGGCGAACAGCCTTCCTGAGCCGACATATGAAAAGCTTGATCGTGTACTTATGGATACAGACTGGGAATCTAAATATCCGTTGGTGTCAGTACGTGCTCTAGAGCGTATAGAGGCTTTATCGGATCACGCCCCAATTCTTTTGACCACAGGTTCGCCCAGACCACATGATAAACACCAATTTAAATTTGAATTGGGATGGTTGTATCGTGAGGGGTTTGACGAAATGTTTAAATTTTTTTGATGAAACCCGTTGGCGGTAATACCCCAATACAAAGTCGGAATAACAAAATGCGGAATATGCACACCCACCTGCATGGATGGGCACGACACATAGCAGGGATCCTTGAAAAAGAAAAAGCTCGACTCTCGGCCATCATTGATGAACTCGAGGAAATTGCGGAAAGCCAGCCGTTGTCCTCACAACAGATTGAACTCAAAAGTCAATCGAATGCGAGGATAGCTCAGCTGTTACGCGAAGAGGAACTCAAGTGGTATCAACAGTCAAAGGTATCAACAGTCAAAGGCTCAATTTATTCTTGAAGGTGATTCGAATACCAAATACTTTCATAATGTCACAAATGGACGACCTAGAAAGAAACTGATTCACTCGCTTCATCAAGAAGAGGGTATGATCGAGGGACAGGAAGAGCTTAAATGATATATCACAAACTATTAGAAGAAACTATTTGGGGGTCTGGAGGAAGGGAACTTTTCTATTGACGAGTCCCGAATAGATGATATAACACAGGTTTCTGATGAGTAAAACAATTTTCTTAGTGCACCCTTCTCTGAAGAAGAAGTAAGAAAAGCGGTTTTCCAAATGGAACACAATAAATCACCAGGTCCGGATGGATTCCCTGCTGAGTTTTACCAAATCTTCTGGGATGTTATAAAACCGGACCTTCTAGCTATGTTCGGGTCTTTGCACACTGGACAGCTGGAGCTTTTCGCCTAAACTTTGGTGAGATCATTTTTTTGCCTAAAATTAATGATGCAGAGAGGATCCAACAATACAGACCGATATGCCTCCTTAATGTTAGTTTCAAAATTTTCACCAAACTGGCTACCATTCGGTTGAATTCGGTGGCAGATCATGTGATTAGTCCTACACAGACTATATTTATGCAAGGTAGGAATATCCTTGATGGGGTAGTCATACTGCATGAAACCGTCCATGAGCTGCACCAGAAGAAATTGAACGGTGTGATTTTTCACATCGACTTCAAAAGGCTTATGACAAGGTCAACTGGGAGTTCCTCCAACAGACCCTGAGAATGAAAGTCTTTTCGGAGGAATGGTTGCCTTGATTAGGAATTTTGGTACTGGAGGTAGTGTGGTGATGTCTCCCAAGTGCAGGAGATCAATTGTAGTACCTTTCGATTAGAAAAGGTTGTCGAACCCACGAGGAGCTGAAGGTATTGGTTAGAAGGAGTGATAAATAAAACAGTAAAAGATGCAAATGTTTTTTGGGATTTTTGGTTGTATAGTTGCAAACGAATAAAAAATGCTTTAAGATAAATGGTAGCAAAAGAAAGCTCTCAAAGAGAGAGAGAGAAAGCCCAATCCTCTATGTAGCAAGAGGACAAGCTCAAGTGGTGTGTAACGTATAAGTGGAAAACGTTCCCGAGGGCGGCATGGATATCACTAGGCAAAGAGATTTATTGGACAACACGTTGCATATATTGTCAAGTTTTAATCTTCTTTGGGCAGAGCCATAACTAGGCATAGCTAAATAATTAAACTACAACCCCTTATGATGGATCATGTGGCCAATTTAATGACTTGCACAAGAATTATTAAGACATAAGTCCCACCATAGCATTACACTCTAAAGTCCCCGACACTACTACCCACATAATATAACTGCATGACTCCGTCTTGGGCTTAGTTGTCCTCCCAAGTCTTCCTCAATTCATTACACTACGTTGTTCTCCTATGAGCCCTTTAAAGGTGAAGTGTTATGCAGTCGACGTTCGCACAACACCATCATAGAATCACATAAAAGATAAACTCTTGACAAAATACCATCACATGTTATATATAAATCATTGCCAATTCATCCTATGCCCTCAGGAACATACGGGAACTACTCACAATGTGCAAACATGATCATAATCAGTGGCATAAAGGGTACAACACAATCTGAAATAAATACTTCACCACCAAATAATGACAAGTACCCAATCACAAACATGAATAGGAGCACAAGGCAATGATCTAGGGTATAGCAACTCTCAAACTATGAGGGGAACGGAGTGGATCACGGAGATGGTGATGGTGATGGTGCTGGTGATGGTGATGATGGTGATGAAGAGGCCTCCTCCCACGCCAAGGAGGAGAGGTGATGATGATGGCGATGATTTCCCCCCTCTCCGGAGCTTCAGAGCAGCAGGATTTGACCCCCTTCGGAGAGAATCAGGAGCTCCGCCGCCGCCACAGCCTCAGATAATTCGGGAAAAATTAGGGCGTCCCTTCTCGGCGAAGACCAAGGTGTTGGTAAAAATCCCCACGCGAGGAGGTGCTCGAGGGCCTGTTTGGTGGGTCCCATGCGGCCCCTGTACTTGGCCGCGTGGGCCCACCCCATTTGGCTGTCGTGGCCCTCCTGTCTTTGGTCTTCTTTCCTCCACCCTTCTCCTGATGAAAAACTGGCGTGGTATTTTTCCTTTAATTATTTGAGTTCGCGAAGCTCCTGAAACAATTAAAACAAGAAAAGGGGGTATTCTGCCTCCCAGATATTAAATGCCAAAAATAGGGACTTTGTATGAAAGTCCCATAAATCATCTAAAAACATGCAAAACATCGATATAACAGTGCAAATAACATTCTAATAAGAAGATATGAGGTATGAAAATGATGATACAAAATGCACGTATCAACTCCCCAAGCTTAAACCTTTACTTGTCCTCGAGTAAATAAGGACATAGATCATTGCATGCATCGATGGACTTATGGTTGATAAATAAATACGGGCATTGTATCATCATCATATTCAGTTGCAATGTAAGATTAATGAACTAAAACTCATACACATGAGGGCAACATAAGTAGAAACTCTAGCAATCACTCTTACTTTTGAAAGCAAATAACCATTGTATGTTGGACAACTGAATCATACTCCTTTTTCCATGCTTTTGCTTTTCATGGCAAGCATTTGAATGATTAGAGTTAAATGTGAAAGCAAATATGAGTAGTGGCCTTGATAAAGTAAAGGTTAGATGTCTCATGCCCCTTGAATACAAGTACCTACACCATGATTACTCAACTTGGGAAACAAAGCAAGTTTAAGTTATCTATCATTGTAAGTAATAATGGTATTACAAGAGCCTCAACTGGGGTACCTCTTGTCCCATGATATGGATCAAGCCCACATCAAACAGCAAGACAAACAAACATAATGAACAACCTCAACACCCTTTTTATTTACCAGTTGATATAGCTTTTTATTACAGGGTGTATCACAGGAAGTTCAAAATAGCATGTAAGTAAGTTTCCACCATGAATGATGCATGGCTTGGATTAGTGGCCCAGGTTTCTCTCAATCCATTTATACAAACTCATTTAAACTTGCTCTATTTCCACATTATTTCATCATGATAGGAATCCATAAACAAAAGTACATGATATCAACTAAATAAATGATGGAACATGTTGAAAGCTTTGCATGTGACATCACATATGGGCTAACTCCCAACCTTAAACATTTATCAAGCCACTATCATCATAAAATTAATCACAATGGTTCATGTTTATTGCTTGATATCTTGATGATATGATTCTACAGTTGTCCAACAAACTCAAGTTAATTAAGTCCAAGGTAAGATGTGATTGAAACCTCTAAATATGCCACGCTCATTTGCATGAGTGTTACCCATAAATCTCCAAAACAAGATAACCATGGATGACACCATACTTTAATATTCATCGATAAACCACAAGATAGGGATACATGATAATGCTCTATGATCTCACACAAACTTAAACAAAATTGATAACTAAACGATAAAAGCAAAACACACCTTAACTTGATAGATAAAAGAGACTAATAAAGAGAAAGACTAGGTGAAACTCCCCCAAGCTTGACATCTTGCTAGAACTTCCTCTCTTCTTTCTTATTGCCTTCATAATAATGATCTTCAAGGTCTCCAACGATCTTCATCATGAGGTTGTAGGCTTTCTCAAATTCTTTGCAGCTTCTCCCAGTTTCTCCATAAGGTTCTTCTCAACCGTCTCCTTGCTAGGCTTCCACTCGGGGCTTGATACCTTCTTGTTGGGGATCTTGCGATCCCACTCACCGGGATAATTCCTTTGAGTGGTGCGCCGGGATTCCCTGTCAATAAGAGTAGAAGCTACGTTTTTGCTTGCAAGCGAGAGCCTAGGAACCTTCCCTCCAGTTTGGATGCGCGCCGTCTTCCTCTTGTTGCCCAGAGAGCGGTTCACCCCCACATTGGCGACATCAACGGGCGATGGAGGTGCTGTTGCCAAGGGTGTTGATGCATCTAAAATGCATACATGAACTTTGCACTATAATTGTTATATTCCAATCATATTTGCATCATATAAGGGTTATATTACTGTTATTTAATGATTTTTGATAATATATAATGATTTACCCTTTTTATGGAATTAATCCTGCGCAGGCAGAAATCCCCTTTTTCTTTCTTTAATTGTTTCAGGACCTTAACGACGTCATAATGAGCTATAAATTTAGGGGAGTCATTATTTTGGAAGGACTAGATTATGGAGCGCAAGAAGTCAATGAACGGAGCCCTGGAGGCCAAGGGGGAGGGCCCCACGCGGCCCCTATACCTGGCCGCATGGGACCACCCCATTCAGCCCTCGTGGCCCCAATTGCATCGATCCTTCGCCCCTAAGCATCCTCATGACCTAAAAACGACTATATAAGAGGTCCCCCGACGTTTTTCCAGAGGAGAGCCGCCACACGAGAGAAACCAGAAAACAGAGATCAGGAGGCTGAAGATCGGAGGGGGAAAACTCCGGCGGAGCCCTGCTGGAGAGGTCTCCACCTTCTCCATCGACATCTCCACCGTCTCCATGATGAAGAGGAGTAGTCCACCGCTGGACTATGGGTTTGTGGCAGTAGCATATGTATCTCTCTCTCTCTTGAGTTTCATTAGTAGCACCGTATGAGCTGCCGAACATGAATACGGTCACCGTTGTATTACCTTTGTGGTGGATCTTTCTATGAATTAATATATGTTGAGATTGCAATGTTTGTTTCAGTTATGAAAGTAGATGCATATTATGTACCCCGTTCTTATATCCTTGTTATGATCAAGCATGTTTATGAGAGCGTGTGTGGGGGAATGTGTGCATTAGTTGGAGTAACGGGGGTGGTGAAGTGATAAGTTGACAGCTTGATATATCATGATCCATTGGGTGTTTACCTTACTTTGTTGCCTCACTAGGGATAAACCAAAATACCATGTTGAAGGGTAGGAGGAGTGACATGCCTCTACCTAAGACTAGATCCATCATGTGTTTATTTTAACTTCATGTCATTGATCTTAAAGATATACTCTGATATTATCTTAATTACTAAGGTGTATGATTTATTTCACATCTTGGTGGAGTATAACTGAGACTCATAATCTCTATTGTAGGACGTGATGCCCATATAATTAGTAACATGAAAGAACTTGTTTGCAATCTCATATGTTAAGTTTATGTCTACTTGTTTGCCACACTATATTAAAGAGAGAGTGCATTTGTGAAACCATGAACCCCGGTCCATTTTTAATCATAAGAAACACTTTTCCAACCATTTTCAAGCATCTTTTACATTCAGCCATTTTAAAATCAGAAAATACAAAAACACTTTTACTTCTTGCATTCACATATAAAAACCCCAAAAATACCATCAATCATCATTGCTATCATCCTTGCATTATTATTCATCACCATTGCATTTTTATTTGCTGTTTTGCATTCATTATTATCTTAATATCATTCTCACACCTTGTGCTTGACAACCACTTGGTGAGGTGATGTCTACACACGCTTCTATTCTTGTAGACAGTGTTGGGCCTCCAAGAGCAGAGGTTTGTAGAACAGCAGCAAGTTTCCCTTAAGTGAATCACCCAAGGTTTATCGAACTCAGGGAGGTAGAGGTCAAAGGTATCCCTCTCAAGCAACCCTGCAATCACAATACAAAAAGTCTCTTGTGTCCCCAACACACCCAATACACTTGTCAGATGTATAGGTGCACTAGTTCGGCGAAGAGATAGTGAAATACAAGTAATATGGATGATTATAAGTAGTAATTGCAATCTGAAATAAAAATGGCAGCAAGCAAACATGTAGCAGAACTTATTGTAAACGGTGTTTCAATGCTTAGAAACAAGGCCTAGAGATCATACTTTCACCAGTGGTCACTCTCAACAATGCAATCATAATTGAATATAAATATAAGCACTTCAATATACTACTCCGAAGTATTCTCCGGCTGGATAACGAACACTAATTCATTGTGTAGGAATGCAAAAGCACGCCTCAAACATATATTCCCAAGTACTAATGAATACCCCACACTGGACCATGAGCATTCATAGGAGGTACTAACACACCACAATTTCATAGAGACATCCAACTCAAATAATAAATCAGTGAACAAGTATCTTGTGAAATATAGCCTAAAGACCCACACGGTGCACACACTGTCACCTTTACACACGTGGGACAAGGAGTCTCCGGAGATCACATAAATGAAGCCCACTTGAGTAACATAACAACATCTAGATTGCAAAGCTCATGATCACATATAGATCACATCATGGGAGAGAGAGATATAGACCACATGGCTACCGGTACGGCCCTCAGCCCCGAGGGAGAACTACTCCCTCCTCATCATGGGAGTCAGCAACGGCGATGAAGATGGTGGTGGAGTCGATGGAGATGGCTCCGGGGGCACTTCCCCGTCCCGGCAGGGTGCCGGAACAGAGACTTCTGTCCCCCGAAACTTGTCGGCGATGGCGGCGGCGCTGCAGATGTTCCTTCAGAATATGACGGGGTCCCTCTAGGTTTTATGCGTCGGGGGCAATATATAGGTGAAAGGGCGGCGTCGGAGGGCTCCCGTGGGCCCCACACCACCTGGTGGCGCGGCAGGCATGGGTCCCGCGCCACCCTATGGTGTGGCCGGCCCACGGCCCTCCAGGTCCTCTCCTTCGGGCTCCGTGTAGTCCATTGAATTATAAGACTGCTGCTTTTTGTCTCGTCCAATTCCGAGAATATTTCCTTAAGTACTTTTCTGAAACGGGAAAACAGCAGAAAACAGGAACTGGCACTGTGGCATCTTGTTAATAGGTTAGTTCCAGAAAATGCATAAAAATGCTATAAGATGTAAACAAAACATGTAGCAAATGATATGAAAACAAGCATGGATCATAAGAAATTATAGATACGTTGAAGACGTATTAGCATCCCCAAGCTTAGTTCTACTCGTCCTCGAGTAGGTAAAACGATAACAAATAATTTCTTAGGAGACATGCTAACTCACAATCTAGATCAACATAGCAATGCAAAGCACATGATGTGAATAAGGTGATCCAAAACAATTGTCTATAGTTGACATTAAGCAAACAATGATTAACAAATGCTAGTTAAAAGAAGCTAAAACTTTTCATGAATCAGTGTGTTGGAGACAAGGAACCATACATAAGGTTTAGAAAGAAGGATAGTAAATTGTGTCTCCAATGTAAAATGTCAATCAATCTTCAAAGCATCAAATTCAGTTAATAATAGAAATAGCCAAGCTCAAGTCAAGTGTCCTTTATCCATCCACTTAACTTATCAACTGTTATGTAGTCCACTCAACTAATACAAGCAAGAAGAAGGCTTGGCACCATGAGGTTATGGCAAAGAGAATAATAATGGGGGTTTGGAAGACCAAAAAGAAAGGCTCAAACAGTGGAAGAGGTAACCACAAGACAAGAGGAAGTCCCGTAGTAGACACTGGAGGAGTAGTGATTGCCATGCAACGGATGCACATCTACTAACTATATTAAAGTGAAACGAAATGCCGGCCTGGGAGGCCTCCTGCTACTGTAGCTAGCTACATTAAGCACTGTAGCTAGCTACAGTACTACAGTGCTGCAATCCCGGCCGTCCGCCGGCGATCCGACGGCCCCCAGGACGCGTCCGAGACGCTTTTGCAAAAAAACACCTCACAAAACCGTTAATCGAACCCGCAGTCCAAGTTTTACCGCAGAGAGTGACCTATTCGCGATTCCAGTAAAACATAAGGGTTTTCCTGTAAAACCGCCCACACAATCCCCCCTCCCCCTCTCCTCCCTCTCTCTCCCGCGTGGCGGCGATGCTGCCGCCGCCGCCGACGTGCCGCGCGGCCGCTCCGGCCCTACCCGCACGGATCCGAGCAAGCAGGGAGATTCGTCGCCGTCCGCTCGTGGGGAACCTCGCTTGTGGCCGTACGCGCGGAGCTCGCCCGCGGAGGACCCCGCCCGTCGCCGTCTTCGCGGAGATCCGTCGCCGTCCGCGATTGGGGGACCTCGCCTGTCGCCGTCCACGCCGAGCTCCATCGCCGTCCGCGCGCAGAGGACCTCGCCCGTCGCCTCCTGACCAGGCCTCCCGAGCTTGAAGAGAAGTCCCTCCGGGAAGCAGGTGCGTGACGCCTCCGACCTCCTCCCTAGCCGCGACGCCAAGCGGTCGCTTCTTCTGTTTCCTGGAACCTGCTTTCCGCTGCCAAGGAAAACTGGAGATTAGCACAGCTTGAATTGGCAGCCTCCGGCCAATAGACTCAGCGCAAATTCATCATGAATTGTCAGCTTGAATTGACAATGTGCGGACGTTGTTCAGCTTGAATTAGCAAAGCTGACAATTCATATTCAAGCTGACAATTCAAAGGGCCAAATCAACCTAGTGAGAGCCCGCTGGACTGCTTGATTATCTGAACCGGAGATTAGCAAAGCTTACAAGGTGGCGCTCACACATTTATTCGTCGATTAAAGTTACCTGGTGCATATGCCATTGCTCTTTCCCATTTAGCAGCAGCTTCTTGCCTTTTCAATACTTTAGCTTGCATTTCTTCGACCAAGTCAATACTGCCACACCAGTTTTCCTACATGGCATAGTTCGGTAACATTTCTCGACAGTGAATATTTGATTAAATATGTGCACCTAAGGTATTTAGGCAATCCGGCAGATATTTCATAGTTTCAACTTTCAAGTTAGTATTGTGATTCAAATCGTGGACGTCGTCCTGCTCCCAGCTCCGTTGTCGTTCGCGTGGACGCCGCAAGGCCAGCGTGCTCAAGATCCAGATGACACGGGCCACCTGCTGAATGAGACAGATGCAAGCAAAATTCAGAGTAAGCAAAGTTCAGATTGCGAAGCATGGACGGTTCTTTCACATCCAGTGTATGGCATTCACGCATTGCATTACCTGACCAGTAGGAGTATATTGGATGCAGCCACAGAAAATGCATGGCAAGTATCTCACCTGTATCTGTCTCTAACAGAAGAAAATGCAGCTTTATTTAATTTTGTTTGTTGCTGTAACAAGGTTCCATTTAATATACTCCACTGCAAATTTCATTGTAACAAGGTTACATTTAATAAGACGTGCAAGCCTGATTATGTACACATTCTCATACCGTATGATCATTTTTTTCTCTTACCCATTCAGGTTTCAGATAAATGGTGTTTGCAAAACTGATTGAGTTAATAGTGTTCCTCTTATTGAATCTGATGGTAATTTTTGTGCTATTCGGACACAAAATTTATAATTTGATATCATGTTTACTCTACTTATGTTGTGAATGTACCAATTACAATCAGTTTGGATGGCCAGGCATATTTTTGTTTTACCTGGTCAGATTTCTGCATGTATTTTCTAGGATATGCACAATTGGGTAGGTAAGGTTCAGCATTCCTACTCCTATACCATAACAGAAGGTGACCACAAGAAGTTCAATCACTTTTGTGCATCAATTACAATCAGTTTGGATGGCCAGGCATATTTTTGTTTTACCTGGTCAGATTTCTGCATGTATTTTCTAGGATATGCACAATTAGGTAGGTAAGGTTCAGCATTCCTACTCTTATATCATAACAGAAGGTGACCACAAGAAGTTCAATCACTTCTGTACATCCTCTTTTGCAATTTTAACATAATTATTAGCTTTAAACATCTTAGGTTTCTATCTGCCAGTGAGACATTGTAGGCGTTGTTTCAGTGATGAAACTAAAGTTAAATCTTATTTTTAGTGCTTACACTCCATCTGATATCCCACAAATAGCAGTACTTTGGCGGAAAGTAGGATTCAATTATTTTTTAAATAGTTCTAGAATAGTAAAGTGTATATGATAGCAAAACATGGTAATCTAAAAGGTCATCTAAAATCTAAGCCAGTGTCGCAACATTATCACAAAGGAAATACTTCGTTATTGTTTTGAAGCTTCATTGGAATGTTTTAATGAAATAATTTATTTGAGGTTGGTTCAGACATTAGCTCTAGACGTTTCTATGTCTCCAAATTAGATATTGAGTAAGAGTATAAGAGAATCATATTGTATATTTGCGCATAGCTTATGTTTCTACAACATCTTCCTCATAGTATCATTATGACGACATGAAAGATATGACCTATAATAAATTCTGGTGACACAAGGTATTCTCTTTGTTAGGTACCGTCAGCAAGCCCTAATTGGTAGTACTGCAGTACCTCGATGGTGTGGAGTCCTTGCTCAACCCCAGGGCACTATGGAGCTGTGTGCCAGGACAGACAAAGTGGGAGACCTGCATCCTGCACGAAATCGTCTGGTGGGTTGTTGAGTTCGCGTGGTGTGAGAATGCCAGTGCTGCCAACTTTGGTTAATACTTTTTTCAGTCATTACATTAGTATTGTACATGCTCCTTTCTTGCTAATGATCATGCATATTACATTCAGATCTAGGAACTTGCGTAGCAACTTGCTTTTTGACATAAAAGAACAACCATAAGATACAAATTTTTCTGTGATTATTTGCTATGCAGCTGTCATTTTCACCATACTGATGCCTTTTTTGGTATTATTTTCAAAGTACATCAGTCGAACACAACGATTCTTACAAAGTTCGGATTTAGGTGTTTCCTAAATGTCATTCTATTTCTACTGGATAAAATATCATGTAACATGATGCAATATAGTATCGTTATATCCACCAAAATTGTTTGCTTTCCTGACTATTTTTTCTGTCATCGAAAACTGCAGGACTAATATCTGAAACCTGATTGGTTAAATGTACTTTCTGCACATCAGATTCGTTCTATATCAAAAGGGCACTGCAGGTTTCCTGCTCTTTACTCACATATTACTAATGTTTATTACAGATAGTGGATTGTATTTTATTTTTGGTTTTCTCTGTGTGGCAGGTTTAACAGTGCAGGTGAGAAACCTTTCTGGGCATGCTATCTTCCATTTAGATTTATTTGAAAGTGGTGCTTCTGCAAGCCAGGCTGAATGAGCTTGGCATCCTCCTCTCTATATCTGCAACTATGGTGAAGTCTTGGAGGCTATTTGATTTCCTTGATGTTTATTTCCATTTAACCTTATATACCATAGTTGGTATATTTCTGTTGGACACCTATTGCATTTATGTAAGGATACATGCATGTGATGGCCAATAATTGTTTTCTCGGTTTTGTAGTTACAGATTGCTATGGTGAATGAGGTTGAAAAGTGTTCGCGCAAATTGATCTAATTGGGAGATTTTGGACCTGCTGTTATGAGACAAACTACTGGATAAAATATCATGAGGTAGAGGCAGCTTCCAGGTTCTTTAGATTGTGCACAAAAAAATCGTTTTGGTTTACTAGCTGTGCGTGATGGCCATGTGTAGAGGTAGAGATAGATACATTTTTTTGTTTTATTTAAATTAGCTCCCAACGGCTGATGACAAGTACTAATACTTTTTCTAGATTATCTATCAGTTCTCACTTTTTCATCTCTGGCAAGGTTAAAATTATTGCTACAGTTTTGCCATGTGACTTCTTCTATGAATATTAATCTGTCATCAGCAAATTACTTGCCTCTCATTTTGTCTCTATAATTGAAACATATTGGTACAATTTGTGTTTATCATCTCCAAGTGTTTATAGTTTTGGTTGAATTGCACTTTATTATCTAAGAACTTATGTATTGTAGTGCTATTTTGATTTCCTTTTATTTTTTATTAGTGTGAGCAACTGTATGATCGGTACTTCTTGTGAGCAGTACTTTGGTTTATTATTCATGTGAGTGAAGGGTCTTCCAGATCATGAGGACCATAGTGACATCCACTATTCAGACCATTAATTCTTTTGTTATGGTCAGTTGTGGGGTATTGTCTCTGGGTACTTCACACTGGCAAGTATTAGTAGTATGTTAGAACTTGGAACAAATTTGACATTACCTAATCTTGCTGCATGTGCACTTAGTATGATTTGACATTACCTAAGCTTTATTGATGGGTCATGGCCTCATGGGTGTAGCTTTCTGTGTACAAGGCCATATGTTTATCCCTCTTGATGTTTATCATACACAAATTGCTCTGATTATACACTATGCCAGCTGATCGATAGGACTATCAAAAAATAAATAAGCATAAAATCCAAAGCTTTTACATACAATAAAAAAATGTTTCCATTGAGCTGGCATAATATGATTTTTCCAAAGAAATCCCCTCGATGAAAAACTTGTATTCTATTGCCTACAAGTTTGTTGCCATGATCACAGGAGCCAACATATATTTTATCCGATACAGCAGTTATCTATTTTTATTCATGATAGTCGCAATTAAAAAGCTGTTGTTGCCTATTGCAATCTCATCATTTTATTGAGATCAGTGCACCACTAATTTGTATTTTGTATGGTTTCATGTGGATTTTCCCAAGAACATACATATTCTCTTGATGCACTGTTTCAGTTTCTTGGCCTCTGGTTGTAGGTCAGTACATGGACGCTTGCTTCATTAATTATGTGGTATGCATAATTAACTCATATGATTTCTGTTGGCTTCGTCAAACTTGCATGATATGTCCCAGGTGGGGAAGTGTGGTAGCAGTTGCATGCAGAATATGGGAGTTGACTATGATGATGGTTTCTAATTTTTCCACTTGATGTTGGTTCACCAAGAAAAGAACGATGCACATGATTGATGCACTGCTTGACATCCTATTGAAATGCTGCCCAATATTTATTAGTTATGAAAATAGGGGTAAATATGATGCACCTTTCTTTGCTAATAATATTCATTTATGTTGTTCTTCTCTTCCTATTAATAACTGATAGGTGAGTGTTTTTATTGTGGGTATCCAATTCTCTTTGTCATGCTATTCTTTTCTTGCTATTAGTAACTGATAGGTGCATGTTTGTTATTGTTGGTATGGTAAATTCGCTTCATCAGATACAGATAACAAAAAAACGGATACAACATGTATTGGTAAGAACACATAATGGAATGTTTTTTCTTGCGGTCATTTTTTCGGTTCCTTGCTTTGGTTTGTGTGTGTGTACTTGCTTTGTGATCAGCTTTTGCTTAAGATAGTTCTTAATCATTGTTGTGCAGAGAAGGGCCAAGTGTTATAGAAGGATATAATATAGGTTTACTGATGGAGCAAGTATTAGATTATTGAAGTAGAGATAAATTAGTACCCATATGGTTTATTTTTCTATTTGCGGATACATATCACTTGAGATAAACTTTTGTTTTTTGCGTTTCCTATAATTAGAATCTTTACGACTATTTCTCATATGTTGCAAACTTCTAATCCTTAACCATAGTCAGTTGATTTGCTATAACATTCATGTCTACAAAATATGGTGTAAATCGTGGTCTTGAAATTATCTCCATTGGTGGTAATTTATTGGCCCTGTCATGAGCTCATGAGCTCATTCCCAAGCTGCTCTCGCTTCTCCATGCATCTTTGCATCGACGGGAGAAGAGGGGCGCTCCAAATCTAAAGATTACATCCTTGCGGGTGCCAAGCCGCTCCTCAGCGATTTGGACACGTCGGCTGTCCGATCGCGTCTGTAAGTGGATGCTCACAAAAAATGCTACCTATTCATAGCAAAATAAAAACGCTTCCAAATCTGAGCATTTGAATAACGAAAAAAAAATACGAATAACTTCCCACTTTCATCAATTTTTTTGAAATCAAACAAAATATAAATCAATATCTCCGAATATATCCGTTGGAAAAAAATACGAGTAATATATCAAAACAATCAGAAAAATACATACAAACTACTTATGCTAAAGATTTTTTCCTTCTGAATATTCAAATTTTGTCACCATTTGGACGTAATTCAAATGCGTATTTCCTAATTTCAATTTAATATTACCGCTGAAATACAAACATGTTTGAACATTTGCATGTTCTACAAAATATATAAAAAATGCTCACAAAAAATGGTACCTATTCATACCAAAATAAAAACGCTTCCAAATCTGAGCATTTGAATAATGAAAAAAAAACGAAAAGCTTCCCACTTTCAACGATTTTTTGGAAATCAAACAAATTATAAATCCATATCTCCGAATATATCCGTTTGAAAAAAAATACGAGTAATATATCAAGACAATCAGAAAAATACATAGAACATTTGCATATTCTACAAAATATATAAAAAATGCTCACAAAAATGCTACCTATTCATAGCAAAATAAAAACGCTTCCAGATCTGAGCATTTGAATAACAAAAAAAAAAACGAATAGCTTCCCACTTTCACCAAAATTTTTTGTAATTCAAAAAATATATAAATCAATATCTCCGAATATATCCGTTGTAAAGAAATACGAGTAATATATCAAAATGATCAGAAAAATACATACAAACTACTTATGCTAAAGATTTTTTCTTCGAATATTCAAATTTTGTCACCATTTGGAGGTAATTCAAATGCATATTTTCTAATCTCAATTTAATATTGCCGCTGAAATACAAACATGTTTGAACATTTGCATATTCTACCGAAATATATAAAAAATGCTACCTATTCGTAGCAAAATAAAAACAATACTCCGATATTCCATAAAATATATCGAAAATGCTCAAAAAAAAACACTATATAAGACAAAATACATACAAACTACTTATGCTGAAGTTTTTTTTTCTTTTTTGGAATATTCAAATTTTGTCACCATTTGGAGGTAATTCAAATGCATATTTTCTAATTTCAATTTAATATTGCCGCTAAAATACAAACATGTTTGAACATTTGCATATTCTACAAAATATATCAAAAATGCTCAAAAAAAATGCTACCTATTCATAGCAAAATAAAAACAATACTTCGATATTCCATAAAATATATCGGAAATGCTCAAAAAAAACGCTATATACTTATAGCAAAATACAAATATATTTGAACATTTCAATTTGAACAATATTTCGACACCATACGAAAACACTTTCCCCAAATGTGGAATCAAATTCAAATGGATTTTTATAATTTCAATTAAATATTGACGTCGAAATACAAACATGTTTGAAAATTTCAAACCACTAAATATTTAAATATTCTACGAAATATATCAAAAAAAATACTCACAACAAAATGCTACCTATTCATAATAAAATAAAAACATGTTTGAACATTCCAATTTGGCAAACATTTTGGTGAACAAAAAATATATATATTGTAAAAAAAACTCACAAAGGGCGTGGCGTGACGCCACGCCAAATTCAACTAGTAGAGCTATATGAATGGAAGCTCTCCAATGGAACTAGTGGGGGTGCATCCAACTTGCTTGCTCATGAAGACCTAGAGCTCACTTGAGGAGGCTCATCATTGGAATATACAAGCCAAGTTCTATAACGTTTGGTCCCCACATAGTTATACTAATGAAGCATGAAAACTCACTATAATGATGTAGGTGCTACTAGCACAAGTGTGGAATAAAAGGATAGTAGTGTTGCCCCCTCTCTCATTTTATATTCTTTTTTTCTTTTTCTCTTTTTTGCTTTTTGCTTTTTGAGGCCTTTGTGGCTCTTTTATATTTTTCTCTCATTGGTCTCTTTTGGACTCTTTTGATTGGCCACTTTGGACTCTTTTCAATATGCTCACAGGTAGAGGCAACACTCTATTTTACAAGATGATCATCACACTTTTTGGTGTACTCAAAACTCAAAGACTAATACATGGTGTATGGTGGATATGCAAGACCGAGCGTAGTGTGGAAAAGATGTAACACATGTGGAAAACCACGCATCACACTAACTCAAATGGTCAAGCAATACTATATGGTAATGAAGTAAAAATGACATAAAGTCATGTAATGTAAATGATGGATGTTGCATGGCAATGTATCTCGCACTACTAGGGAATAGGTCATCTGTGGCGCACCAAATGAGGGTTTCTGTGGCGCATCCAGGAAATGGTGGGATGCGCCACAGATATCTCGCCACTAAAATGTAATTCTGTGGCGCATCCAGGCGGTGCGCCACAGAAATACCAAGATTCTGTGGCGCACCAGCAAGGGTGCGCCACAGAATTATGTCTGTGGCGCATCATTTCTCCATGCGCCACAGAATTCCATGCGCCACAGAAAAATAAAAAGATGCGCCATAGAATAATTTAAATGTATTTTCAAATTTCTGCTGCCTGCTGTATAAATACAGGTATATTACAGAAAATACAGGTATATTACAGAAAATATAGGTATATTATAGGAATTACAGATTTATTACAGAAAATACAGGTATATATTATAGGAAATACAGGTATATCACATTACTTAGAGCCCAAGATACACGATTATTACACAAGTCATGATACATAAGTTAATCGTTTCACACATTGATTACAAGTGCTGAATTTAGGGGTACAAAAGTTCATCTCATGTCACATAAGTCATAGTACAAATATAGTGACCCAGCAAGAGACCCCAGCAGCGACTCAAAAAGAAGAGACTCCAGTGGCTCCTCCGGCAGAGACCCTCGACATGTGGGTTGAGGCTGCTTCAGCGTCGGACGCAGGAACCTCCGATGATAAGTGGGGCCTAGTGATCCCTTAATGTCTAAGCAATCACTAGGGCCCACTTATCATGGCGGTTCCTGTGCCCGACGCTGAAGCAACCTCAGCCCACTCGTCGAGGGTCTCTGCCGGAGGAGCCGCTGGAGTCTCTTCTTCTTGAGTCGCTGCTGGGGTCTTTGCTGGGTCACTTTATTTGTACTATGACTAATTTGCTGGGTCGCTAATGGAGAACACGTCTAGCTCCACTGGTAGCTGCAGGATTGAGCCTTCTTTTTATCGGCTCAGGGAACGGTTTAAAGCAGTCTTTCGTCAGCCACGTCCTCATGTCATTTTGCTTGTCTAGGCGGTCTTCGATCTCCCACTTAGACATCCCTGCAGATCGATTGGGATATATATTTGGTTAATAATATATCGAGTGGATTGGGATATATATTTGGCTGGAGATGGACAAATTACCTCTGGGGTTGTGTAAGGACCCCCCTTCTGTCATGACATCTTCCACGATGATTTGCGATAACTGCATCCGGATGCGATGGAATTCTTCTCTAAGATCAGCGTCGGTGATTTCCCCTCTAAGTTTGGTCCATTCTTGGAGACTAGATGGCCACCTCGTTTTCTCTGCATCCCGGACAAACCCTTTAATGTGATGGAGGACGTAGAAGGCATCCTTCACGCTGCCAGACGCATGCTTGATGCAATGGAACCCGGTTCCATGGCAGAAAATGTGTTTCTTCTCCTTCGTGAAAACGTTCCCCATTCTTTTCTACGTGGAAGTGGCCTCCCTTTTGGGCATAGCCCTCGAGAGCCTCATCGAGAACACCCTTTATTTTGGTGTAGTATTTAAGACTCCCCGAGTCGATATAAGTGGCAACGGACCACCTCGGGCTTAGGACGATGAGTAGGCAGTACTCGTCACTGCTCAACACAATTGACACGGAATGTTGGAAAGGATCAGCAATGGAAGAAATCTATAAGAAAGCATAACATACGACATCGGCGACCGGATGTGTACTTACTCGGAAAAGAAAGGCAGAAGAAGGTTGTTCTTATCCTGGTTGTTCAGCATGATTCTCTGGAGGAACTCCGTGGCCATGGCCCGTGTCGTTGATCCTTCCACCAGCTGGCTGTCACGCATGTAGTAGGGATCCACTACCTTGACGTACGGGGTATTATCTCTCCTGATCCTCATCGCCTGGTTGAGCGCGTATAGGCGGACCAAGTTATAGTCCAACCGTCTATAGTGAAACAGCTTGAAGACGTCCTCGTACGATATGAAGAAATAATCCGCGGGGGCTTCATGGACGAAGTCGGCCAAGTACTTTGGCACCTTGACAGTGAACACCGGGTAATTTGGATCCTCTTCTTTAAGAAGGTTGCCCTCTAGCGTCAAGATAGCATTTTGCAAAGAGAGCATGCATCCGTCTGCAAGGTGGAGCAGCTCCCGAGACAGGATCGGTTGACCAGCTTCATGAACTCGGGTCACGCCATCCGCACGGGGTGATACCATGTCTTCATACCCCCGGATAGTCGTCTTAGGAGCTGGCTTACTTCACTTCCTGTGCTTCTTCTTCTTTACCTCTGGGGATGCTGGGGGTGCATCTTCTGTAGCCACATTGATTGAGTACTTGTTGGAGCCGAAGCTGATCATTGGGGGAGGCCCTTTTTTCCCTCCCTCAATCCATACCCTGACACCCTCACAGACGGTAGGAAAGAGCGACGTCAACGTCTTTGTCACTGCCTGTGCGATGACCGTCTGAATCATACTATTTTCCTCTATCGGTTCCTCGCCTCCTGTTCGAGAACCCCCCGCCTAGTTATTGTCAGCCATGTTCGCACCTATAAGAAAAAAAACGTCGAAGTTAGTACACCAAATATAAGGAAAAAATCACTTAACTAAGTACTAAGATACCCCGCCCCATGCATTAGTCGCAATACCCCATATGTCATATTTTTAGCAAAGTCATGCCAAAATTCACGAAAAATTTCGGCATGACCTTTGCTAAAAAAAGGGACATATGGAGTACCCGAATTTGCCGGAACGGAAGTTAATCGACGTTCCGGCAATCTCAAGGGCCTCTCGGGGTACCTGCACAAGCATTTCACAAATAATGGCCGGCATCGCTGGCCGGCAACAGCATCCATCACATCAACACATCAACAGATTTCCGGCCGGCATCGCTAGCCGGCAACAGCATCACTTCAACACATACATCACCACATCCACATCCACATCGAGGGAGAGAGGAACTACCTCAGGTAGGGAAGGGAGGCTCGGGTCCGAGATCGGCGTGGTGGAGGTGCTCCTTGTGGTGCTGCAATAAATTAACCAAACCATGATTTAGCATCTAGCACACACATTTCACAAAAGCAGCTAGCAGCAAAAGCACCTAGCAGCAACTAAAAATGCATATTCAAAATAGTTAAAAAGTACCAACTTTGGAGGCTTACAAAATACTATAAGTAATTTGGATGTGTGCATCATACTTAGATTGGACACACAAAAGTTCCAGGGATGGTGCGAGTGAGCCAAGTAGGATGCACGATGTGTATTCGTGCATATACAAGGCTCACTAGCGCCATCCCCGGGATCACATGGTGTCACTTCATTTTAATCATCGGCATTTGAAGAAAAAGACTAAAGCAAACAGAAATGATATGGACCAAAAGCACCTAGCAGCAACTAAAAATGCATCTTCAAAATAGTTAAAAAGTACCAACTTTGGAGGCTTACAAAATTATCAAATCTTGATCCTATTTAAAATGTACCTTCATGGATCTCTTGTACTATGTTATTACTTCATAATAAAGCTCAAAAATATTTTTTTGAATACATCTAGAACCTTAATTGAAGGCATTTTTATAGGCATGTTTAAACAGTGACCATATTTAACTTAGCAAAATTTTAAATGTTGTTGGTTTCCAAAATTTTCCTAACACCACTACTACCAACTAGAAGCATTAGCAACTACTTCCAGCAAGCAATCAACAACAAATCATACAAATTCTGTAAAAAATTGGGTTTGGCATTTGACCAAACACCTTGTGTGCAGGTGTGGAGGGGAGGGAGAGGGGATGGAAGGAGCAGCATGCACCTCGGGGAGGCAGGGTGGAGGGGAAGAGGAGAGGGAGAGGCGGCCGCAGGGGAGGAGCGGGGAGGCAGGGGCGGCTCCGGTGGCGGCGGTGGCGTCGGGTTGCAGGGGAGGAGCGGGGAGGCAGGCTCCGGTGGCCGCAGGGGAGGAGCGCGCGGGGAGGCTGCAGGGTCCTCCGGTGGAGGGGAGGGAGAGGCGGCCGAGGGGAGGCTCGGGGAGACAGGGGCGGCTCCGGTGGCGGCGGTGGCGTCGGGTTGCAGGGGAGGAGCGGGGAGGCAGGCTCCGGTGGCCGCAGGAGAGGAGCGCGCGGGGAGGCTGCAGGGTCCTCCGGTGGAGGGGAGGGAGAGGCGGCCGAGGGGAGGCTCGGGGAGACAGGGGCGGCTCCGGTGGCGGCGGTGGCGTCGGGTTGCCGGCGGCGAGGGTGGTTCGTCGAGCTAAGCGCGCGCGGGAATCGTGGAAAATTTTGGGGAAGAAAGGGCAGCGCGGGGGAGGGCCCACATGTAAGTGGAGGCCCGAGAATTCTGTGGCGCATCTTCTAGTTGGTGCGCCACAGAATCTTATCTTTCTGTGGCGCATCTTCTAGTTGGTGCGCCACAGAATTCCCTGGCCTACAGTTCAAATCCTGGCTGCTGTCTCACTTTTTATTTCTTTAATTTTTGGTACAAAATACACACAATGTCTCATACATATTCAATTCATTTAATACATATATATGCTCTTGCATTGTCTCACACACAATGTCTCTCATACATATTCATTGAATACATAAATATGCTTGCATTGTCTCACACACACACACACAAATTAAATACACCAAAAAAGTTGATCTTCTTCGTCTCGGTTCCGAGCTAGCTTCTCTTCTTTCCCTTCTTCGCGGTTGAATACTTTAGGCCGGGCACCTTGAGATTTCTTCGCGTGAATGGACAACCTTTAGTAGGTAGGGAGGTCTTCCGTCTTTCTTTGCTAGTAGTAGGCATGTCGAAGTACTTGTCGAATTCCTCCTCGATCTTCGGATCGCCGTTCTTGTCCAAGTCTTCCTCGTTGGCGTCTCCTTCCATTCCGATGATGCTCCTCTTGCCCCTCCTCATGACAACACGGCTAGGCTTTGACGGGTCGGTAATGAAGAAGCATTGCTCGACTTGGCTAGCGAGTACCCATGGCTCATTTTTCGTGGAGGCGTTCTTCGATTTGGCATCGGGTATTATCATGGTGGTGAAATACCGGTCTTCTTTGACGACGTCCTTGGCCCATCTCACACGGAACATTGGCACCAACTGTCCACAGTAGTTGAGCTCCCATATCTCCTCGATCCTTCCGAAGAATCTTTCCTTCACAGTAGCCTCGTCATCGCCGTAGGATAGCATAGTTACTCCTGAGTTTTGATATTCGCTATTCTTGTCCTTTCCTCGGTGCAGAATCTGTAACCGCTGATGTCGTACGTCTGATAGGTCTTTACGTTGTGCCCGGGGCCCTGTGATAAGGAGAATATGAGTTTTTCATCTTCCGTAGCTGGCGGTATGCTCTTTGCTAGAACCAGTTGCCTTTTCTTGAACCAACGCGTGAAGCTGGAGTTGTGCTCTCTGGTTACGTCTCCCTTCTTCCTCGGTCGGCCCAGGTCGATGTAATTCTGCTCGATAAAGCTTTTGTGCTCTTCCACCCAAGGTTCGATCAATTGTAAGTGTTGTAGCGTGACCCGGTGAGCCCTGTTGAAGTCGTCTTGTCGACCATGAATGTCGACATGGAGTGAGCGGTAGCCCTCGCGGTGACCAAATCCCTCGAGCCTGCCGAGGTGCGTCCTGATTGGCAGACCAACATCCTGGTTCTCGGTGCTCAGATAATTCTGGCAGAAGGAGATGCACTCGTAGGTCAGGAAGCCCTTGGCCATGCTTGCGTCTGGACGGGACCTGTTGCGGACGTATCGTTTCATGACACCGTTCTGCCTTTCGAACGGCATCATGTAGTGCAGGAACGTCGGCCCGAGCTGCCTGATGTCATCAACGACATGGAGAAGGATATGCACACAGATATCAAAGAATGCGGGCGGGAAGTAAATCTCGAGCTCGCATAATATCACCACGATTTCTTCTTGTAGCTTGTGGAGCTGCCTCACGCCAATCGACTTCCTGTTGATGACGTCGATAAAGTTGCAAAGGCCAAGCAGCGTATCACGGACATGCTCGTCCATTAGCCCTCGGATCGCAACGGGGAGTATCTGCGTCATCAGCACGTGACAGTCATGAGACTTCATCCCGCTGAACCTCTTCTTCGTTGCGTCCAGATATCTGCTTATCTTCCCCGCGTAACCGTGAGGAAATTTGACTCCTAGGAGGCACCTAAAAAACTTCTCGATCTCCTCCGGACTCATAGTGAAGCAGGCAGCGGGAAGCACCACCACGTTCTTCTTTACCCTTTTGCGGCGACCTTGAGTCCCTTCTGTCTGATCATCATCATCATCGTCGTCATCACTATCGGGTGCCTGAAGATCTTTCCTTATGCCAAGCCATTTCAGATCGTATCTTGCTTTCGTCCCATCCTTGGTCCTATCGGACATGTTGCAAAGAGTGCCAAGCAGACTCTCGGTAACGTTCTTGGTAATGTGCATTACATCGAGGCTATGGGGCGTGTGGAGTACCTTCCAGTACTCCAAGTCGTGGAAAACAGACCTCGCTTTCCATACACCCAGCAGGGGGTCTACCCTCGATCGCTTCTTTCCCGGCGCAGGGCACTCCTCCCAATTTTTCAAAAGCTCGTCGATTTCTTCGCCGCTCCTCGGGCACGGGGCTCTTTCGAGCTCTTCTTTACCATTGAACAAATCACCGTGTTTCCTCCACGGGTGATCCATGCGAAGCCACCTTCGAGCCCCTGGGAACACGGTTTTCGAAGACCCGGGATCCCTTGGTAGCTGGAGATGCGGGGTCTTATCCATGCACCTGACACATGCGCAGAATCCATGGCCTACCTGTGCTGATACATATGAGCAACCAGGATAGTCCTACACCGTCGTGAGCAACGCGGCTCTCATATCGAAATAATCTCCAGTGTAGGCGTCCCACGTACGGACTGGCGTCTCCCACAACCTGGCTAACTCCTCTTTCAATAGCGCGAGATATAGATGTATGTCGGTACCAGGTTGTTTCGGCCCCTGAATGAGAATACTCATGTGTATGTACTTTTGCTTCGTGCACAACCACGGGGGAAGGTTGTAAGGCCATACAAACACGGGCCAGGTGCTATGCGTGCTACTCTGGTTGCCGAACGGATTGAGTCCATCGGTGCTCATACCCAGCCTGACGTTCCTTGCGTCGCGCCCGAAATGTTCGAAGGCCATGTCCAATGCTTCCCACTGGCAAGCGTCTGAAGGGTGTGTCAGGATCACGCCCTTCTCCGGATCTTCTTCGGGCTTCTCCCTTTTCGCGTGCCATTGCATGAGCTTTGCTTCCTTAGGGTCCACGAAATACCGCTGCAGACGGGGAATGAGAGGAAAGTACCATACCACTTTTCGAGGAACATTCTTGTTCCCACTCTTGTACCGTCCCTGGCCGCACACCGGACATGTGGTTCTGTCCTTGTACACGCCCCGATAAATTGCGCAATCATTGATGTAGGCATGGTATCTCTCGTACGGTAGGTCAAGAGGGCACACGACTTTCTTGGCCTCCTCGATACTGCTTGGCAATGTGTTCCCCTCGGGAAGACGATCGTACCAGAATTTCAGGTGCTTACTGAAGCTGACGTCGGTCCATCTGTTTTCCTCCTTCATCTGTAGAGCATCAAGCGTTACATGCAAGCGCGTATGCTGGGGCCGGCAATCACGATACAACGGAGTCATCATGTCTTTCTTCATTTGCTCCAGCTTGGCTTTCTCTCTGGCTGCACCTCTGGCGCCGCTCGTCTCCTTGAGTAGGAGTTCTTGAACATGAGGGTCCTGCAAGGCCGAAGTTAGCGAGGTCTTCGTGTCCGCGTCTTCTCCACCATCATCTACTCCTTCATCATGACCATGTCCGCCGGCATCTCCTTCGTCATGATGATCTTGTCCGCCGGCATCTCCTTCGTCATGATGATCTTGTCCGCCTGCATCTCCTTCGTCATGATAACCATGTCCGCCCTCGTTTTCATGCGCACCATTTGCTGTCGGCGCCTTGTTGAAGCCTATCCAGAAACCGCGCCTGAGCAGGTGTTCCTCCAATTGTCCGGAATTAGGGTTGATCCAGCTCACGAGTTTGCATGTTCGACACGGACATCTTATCTGGTGCCTGTTGCACCGAATCATGTCCGCCTTTGCTTCTTCCTTGTATCTACCGATTTGACTAGAGCTCATCTTGATGACCATGGTTGCTATATATAGATAAAAGCAGAAATAAGAAACGAGAGTATGTTAAGTAAAACCGCAACGTGCACACGCGCGCACACACACACATATGTCCCTTTTTTTCAGCAAAGGTCGTGCCGAAATTTTTAAAAATTTCGGCATGACCTTTGCTAAAAAAGGGACATATGGAGTACCCGAATTCGCCGGAACGGAAGTTAATCGATGTTCCGACAATCTCAAGGGCCTCTCGGGGTACCTACAAGCATTTCACAAAAATATCCACATCTCCACGACACGATGGTCGGAGCACAACAAACAAACGTCTCGCCATCGTGCAAACCGCCCCTTCATATGCATGTTTTGTGCCGGCCACACAAAACATGCATATGCATGTCCATCCAACTATACTCACCTAGTAGATTTGTCACCGAGACGTGACCGCGATCGATGAGAGAGAGTGTGCGGTGTTGGAGAGAAAAAGAGATGTATTTGGGAGAGGAGTAGAGTATATATGGAGCCTCCCCCGGCCACCTCACCAAGTACCTATCAAATAAAGTAGGTTTAACTAAAAAGAATGGAGAAAAGTATGAGCAAAATGGGGTGGGAGGGAGGAGGAACACGAGCTGCTCTAGGTGGGAGGAGAGGGGAAGAAGAAGACAATGGGGGTGGTGGGTGGGAGGCTGCCCCTTTTTGTATATATAGAAAGACATTTTGTGGCGCATGTGGTTCCATGCGCCACAGAAATGCATATTTCTGTAGCGCATCCTTCCCCATGCGCCACAGAAACACCCCACCCCAATCATTGGTGCCGGGCCCACACAATATTCTGTGGCGCATACTTCCAGATGCGCCACTGAAATGCAACTTTTTGTGGCGCATCAAACTTCATGCGTCACAGAAATAGCGTGGTAGGATGCCATCCAGCCGTTGGTGGTGGGGCCCACGTATTTTCTGTGGCGCATGGGAACAAGTGCGCCACAGAAAGTGACAATTTAGTGGCGCACTGGATATGAATGCACCACAGAAAACGTCATCTTTCTGTGGCGCATCACAAATAGTGCGCCACAGAATATTAGTAGTGGCGCACGGCATCTTTGGTGCGCCACAAAAAGACCTTCCACCTATAGCTAGTTTCCTAGTAGTGTCGGAACAGCTATGGAAATGATGTGATAGGTAGATATGGTGGCTGTTTTGAGGAAGATAGTTTGCTTATGTGTAGGAGAACAAGATGAAGATCTCCCACGGGGTTGGATGTACTTGCGAAGTATGCACCAATCTCAATGTGAAAAAGGGCAATGCAAATACCGAAGAGGCTAGCAAAATATGGAGGTAGAAGTGCCAAAAACCAAAAACTCACATAGCATGTCGTATATTGCAAACAACTAACAGTATCAAAATTTTACAAATGGTTAGAGACACCCCGAGAGGGATCGTGGCGGCGACACAAGTGCCCCGTTGGCTTCCCCGACCGTTGCAGTAACTATACCATTAGAAACTTCTTTTCAACTAAGAGGAAATCACGACACTAAAGCACTATTGACTTAAGTTGTTTTTAGTTCAGAAAAGTACGGCTCCACGCTTTACTAACACATCTTCACTAATCATCTCTTAACAACATTAACCAACATATTTTAACCATTAGTTATTTTAATATCTCAAAACAATTGAAGAGGAGCAAGTTATCTACACAAAGGTCTACAAGACTATGCAGCTTTTCTCTATTTCATACCACTATCACAAGCATAGCATTTTCCAATCTAACACATCAACCAAGCAACTAAAATAACTCTCTAACAAATAAGAGTGAAACACAAGAGAGCTTAACACAAAGAACTAGCAGCTCTAAATAAGATAACATGCTAAAAGCGAGAGCTTACTAGAAAACAGACAGTAGCTAAGAATACTCAACAAATATAAGCGAAGCAGAAGAGTATTCATATGAAAAAGCGGAGCGTGTCTCTCTCCCACACAAGAATGCTAGGATCCAACTTATTAAGCAAACTAAAATGCACACTCAAAATAAAAACAGACGCTCCAAGCAAAATACATAAGATGTAGTGGAATAAAAATATAGTATCACTAGAGATGACCTGATAGTTTTGTCGATGAAGAAGGGGATGCCTTGGGCATCCCCAAGCTTAGATGCTTGAGTCTTCTTGAATTTGCTGGGGATGACCCATCGGGGCATCCCCAAGCTTAGGCTTTTCACTCTTCTTGATCTCATCATATCGTCCCTTTTGCTTACTTGAAAACTTCCACCACATCAAACTCAAAGTAATTCTCATTAGAGGGTTAGTGCATAAACCAAAAATTCACAAGTTCTACTATGACACAAGCACACCTTAATGCATTATAACATTAGCTACAGCCACTGATGCTCAAAGAATCAAAAAGATCCAAGTAAACATCGCAAAAGAAGCAATGCACAATAAAAGGCAGAATCTGTCAAAATCTGAACAGTCTGTAAAGACGAATTTTTTCGAGGCACTAGAGTTGCTCAAATCGAAAATCACTGAACTAGAAAAGTTTCATACATATATGAAGATTCAGCACACAAAATCTCAAAGCATTTCGTCGCTTCTGGAATAAATGACGAATTTAACGGTGACAGACAGAAATCTGTTTCCTGTGCAGAAATCCAAATATAGCAAAAACTTTCTACCAGAGACCTTACTTGGCACAACATTGCAAGAAAATAAAGATACAAAGAAGTTGCTACAGAAGTAAACAAACTTCTTGACTCAAATAAAATAAAAGATACTGAAAATAAAATGATGGGTTGTCTCCCATAAGCGCTTTTCTTTAAAGCCTTTTAGCTAGGCATGGTAATTTTGATGATGCTCACATAAAAATGAGAGTTGGAGCACAATAAGGGAGCATCAAGAAGCAACTATAAAACTCATTTAAGTCTAACCCACTTCCTATGCATTGGAATCTTGTAAGTAAATAAATCCATGAAGCATAAATTGACTAGCATAGGAAGACAAAATAGGTGCAACTTCAAAAATTTCAACAAAAGGAGAGGAGATTCAATGTTATTGTGATATATGAAGCCATGTCTCCCTTTTTCATAAAAACTTTCAGTAGCATCATTGATAAAATCCACAATATAACCATCACATGTAAAATTCTTATCATGATCCATATGCATAAAAGTGTCATCATTTTCCACATAAACAAAGTTCTTCTCATTAATAACAACTGGAGCAGGATCATCATAAAGAACTTGAACATGATAAACAGGTTGTATATTAAAGGGATGGTTTTGAGTGATCCCTCCATAATTATGACAAGTTTCATGAGGATGATTGTAATTATAACCCATGTCATAATATTCTTTATAATAATTATCAAAAACTGGGGGCATAGTATCATCATAAGGAATAGAATATTTATCTTCCAAAGTGTGTTCATCTGTAAACATATCATCATTTTTACTAGAAGGAGATGTATCAAACATGTAATCATTAGTAGCAAAAGGATTTTCAAACACCTCATCCCCAAGCTTAGAGCTTATCATATCATCATTGGAAAGAATATGGATAGTACTAATAGTGTTGCAATCATTAGCATCATCATTTTCAGAATTAGTACCCAAGAGGTTTTCAATATCAAAAGTACTATGCTTTTCCCAATCATGATCACTAATATAAGTAACAGGCATAGGAACATCATCTAATTCAAAATCATCGAATTCATACTCATCAGCAACAACTATAATAGGAGCAACATGTTTAGGGAAAGGTACCGTTTCCTCTCTCCTTTTACTCTTCTTCTTCTTCTTCTTCTTTCCCTTCTTAGGAGGGAGAGCCTTGAAAGGAAGCTTCTCCACATAACTTGGTTTATTGTTAGAAACAACAGAGGAAACTTGGAAGGATTCTTCTCTTTCATTGATAAGATCAAAACACATATTAGTCCTGTCATATTTTGGTAAAATCCCATCTTTTATAATATTTTGTATATAAGTATTTGTATGGCAATTATCAACACAATAAAGATGACAACCATGCAGGACGCTGTTTATATCAAAAGCACTCATATCTATTAAAGAAGTTTTTCTTGATAACTCTTCACACCCCCAAAAATAATATAAGTTCATCATGCTGATTAGGAGTGATCATGTCATCACAATACAGACTCGCAGTACTCATTGGATTAGAAAGGCTATTATCTTTCCCTGAGCATTGAAAATTGAAATGACCAACTTTATAGCAAAGTTCACAAATAAAAGGATAGTGGGCACAAACTTTTTCACCAAGATCATCAAGAGCTCTATTCCAAGTTCTAGTTTTTTCATTCCTATGATGGATACAATATTCTTCTTCAATTTGGCTCTTTTTACAAGGTCTAAGTACTCCACAAAAATTAACATGCTTATAAGAGATAGTATTTTTAGAAGTTTGAGCACGTTTATTACAATCATTAACAACAATATCATTTTTCATGCAAGTGTCTTTAAAAGGTTCATGATATAGGTCCCAATTTTCTTTAGGAACATTAATATGAGAAGCAAAGGCTCTACAACAATCAACAATAATTTGAGAATCAAGACCATATTTAGCACTAAGCTCTTGAAAAACAGCAGTTTCAATGAAGGACTTAATGCTATCATATTCATAGTTTATACCTGATTCTTTACCTTTGTCATTCTCCCAACCTTCAGTATTGTCTTGAATTTTCTCAAGAAGATCCCATCTAGTTTCAACCTTCTTACTTGTGAAAGAACCCCCTGAACAGGCATCTAGATAATTCTTGCAATCACCTGAAAGCCTTGCATAAAAATTAGTAGCAATTATTTTCTTAGGAAGCTCATGGTTAGGACATTTAAGTATTAATGTTTTCAGCCTTCCCCAAGCTTGAGCAATGCTTTCTCCATCATGAGGCCAAAAATTAAAAATGTAATTCCTATCCAAATGCATTTCATAAGGAGGATAAAATTTAGAGTAAAAGAGATTTGCAAGCTCCTTCCACTCCAAATGATGAGGATCATCAAGTAGATCATACCACTCCCTTGCTTTGTCCTTAAGTGACAATGGAAATAATTTCTTCATGACATTTTCTCTTGATAAACCTGCAATCTTAAACAACTCACAAAGTTCTGTAAGTTTCAACAAGTGATCACTTGGACGGATTGTTCCATCCCCTACATAACATTCATCCATAACCTTTTCAACAATTTTCATAGGTATTTTAAAAGGAATACTTTCAGTAGGTGGATTTAGAATATCACAAGCATGATTCGAATTATCACATATGGGAGACAAAGTATTATCAGAGCAAATTTTCTCCTCTAAAGCTGGGGAACTAAAAAGATCATTTTCATAAAAACTAGCTTCCCCAAGCTTAGACTTTTCCATAGCATTAGCAAAAATGATTTCCAAAGAACTAATACTAATTTTTTTGTTGTTTTCCATTAAGCCTAACTAGTGAAATTAAAAACAAGAAACAAAAAGATATAATTGCAGAATCTAAAGGAAATAACTTCGAGCACTCACACAACAGCAACAGTACTAGAAAATAGCTTAGTAGCCAGATGATGTGAGTACCTTTTACCTTACCTCCCCGGCAACGGCGCCAGAAAATAGCTTGATGTCTACACACGCTTCTATTCTTGTAGACAGTGTTGGGCCTCCAAGAGCAGAGGTTTGTAGAACAGCAGCAAGTTTCCCTTAAGTGAATCACCCAAGGTTTATCGAACTCAGGGAGGTAGAGGTCAAAGGTATCCCTCTCAAGCAACCCTGCAATCACAATACAAAAAGTCTCTTGTGTCCCCAACACACCCAATACACTTGTCAGATGTATAGGTGCACTAGTTCGGCGAAGAGATAGTGAAATACAAGTAATATGGATGATTATAAGTAGTAATTGCAATCTGAAATAAAAATGGCAGCAAGCAAACATGTAGCAGAACTTGTTGTAAACGGTGTTTCAATGCTTAGAAACAAGGCCTAGAGATCATACTTTCACCAGTGGTCACTCTCAACAATGCAATCATAATTGAATATAAATATAAGCACTTCAATATACTACTCCGAAGTATTCTCCGGCTGGATAACGAACACTAATTCATTGTGTAGGAATGCAAAAGCACGCCTCAAACATATATTCCCAAGTACTAATGAATACCCCACACTGGACCATGAGCATTCATAGGAGGTACTAACACACCACAATTTCATAGAGACATCCAACTCAAATAATAAATCGGTGAACAAGTATCTTGTGAAATATAGCCTAAAGACCCACACGGTGCACACACTGTCACCTTTACACACGTGGGACAAGGAGTCTCCGGAGATCACATAAATAAAGCCCACTTGAGTAACATAACAACATCTAGATTGCAAAGCTCATGATCACATATAGATCACATCATGGGAGAGAGAGATATAGACCACATGGCTACCGGTACGGCCCTCAGCCCCGAGGGAGAACTACTCCCTCCTCATCATGGGAGTCAGCAACGGCGATGAATATGGTGGTGGAGTCGATGGAGATGGCTCCGGGGGCACTTCCCCGTCCCGGCAGGGTGCCGGAACAGAGACTTCTGTCCCCCGAAACTTGTCGGCGATGGCGGCGGCGCTGCAGATGTTCCTTCGGAATATGACGGGGTCCCTCTAGGTTTTATGTTTTCGGGGGCAATATATAGGCGAAAGGGCGGCGTCGGAGGGCTCCCGTGGGCCCCACACCACCTGGTGGCGCGGCAGGCATGGGTCCCGCGCCACCCTATGGTGTGGCCGGCCCACGGCCCTCCAGGTCCTCTCCTTCGGGCTCCGTGTAGTCCATTGAATTATAAGACTGTTGCTTTTTGTCCCGTCCAATTCCGAGAATATTTCCTTAAGTACTTTTCTGAAACGGGAAAACAGCAGAAAACAGGAACTGGCACTGTGGCATCTTGTTAATAGGTTAGTTCCAGAAAATGCATAAAACTGCTATAAGATGTAAACAAAACATGTAGCAAATGGTATGAAAACAAGCATGGATCATAAGAAATTATAGATACGTTGGAGACGTATCATGAGGTTGAGGGCACAAAGCAATTACTTGTTTGCAGGAAATCTAGAGAAGGACAAGAAGATAAAACCCACACTACTGATTCCCCGAGAGTTCGATATTAAACCCTCGAGTCACCTTCTTGGGGAAAATCTTCCACTTCTACATACTCTGCACATGGAGGCTCAACCTATCCCTTATATATTATTTTCCTTTTCAGGGTATCAAGAGTATTTGTTGGCGTAGTTGAAGGAGAACAACACTCCCATCAATCCCGTCATCAAAAGGATTTTCTGGTGCCGTTGCCGGGGAATCATAGCTAGAAGGGTTTGTCCAAGGATATCACAACAAAGTCAACTTCATCACCAACTTGTGCTAACACCTAAGCGTGGGGAGGTTGCACCTATGTGAGCATCATCTTGTCCATCTTTACCTTCAAGCAAATTATCTTGTTTTGTTTTTGTCTTGCATATCATTTTTAGATTTCAGTTTGCATATTTTATTTTCAGTTTTGCATTTTGTTTTGCATTAGTTAATTCGGTTTGCATTGTTTAGTGTCATTTTATTTTCAGTTTTGCATTAAAAATTAAAAACACAAAAAATCTGCTAAAATGGGTGATAGGACTAAGTTGTGTGACTACACAAATACTCCAAATGATCAATTTATTGCTAAACCTATTACCACACCTGAGATACAAGCTGATAGCTATGAAGTAAGTCCTAGTTTGTTGAACTTGATAACTAGGGAGCAATTTGGTGGTAGTGCTGTGGAGGATGCCTCTATGCATCTTCATGATTTTGTTGAAATCTGTGACATGCAAAAATTTAAGAATGTTGAAAGTGATATTCTAAAATTGAAATTATTTCCTTTCTCACTTAGAGGAAAAGCTAAGGAGTGGCTGCATTCTTTACCTACTGATAGCATTAAAACTTGGAATGATCTGAAAGAAGCTTATATTAAGAAATACTATCCTCCTGTCAAAATTTTGCAAAATAGAAACAACATTCTATCTTTTATGCAAAATGAAAATGAACATGTTGCTATGGCTTGGGATAGGATAAAACACATGCTTAGAACTTGCCCATCACATGGAGTTAATGAATAGACCATACTACACTCTTTTTATAATGGTCTGAATTACATGTCTAGAAATATACTTGATTCTGCTGCTGGAGGTGCTTTTATGGGAAAAACTATAGTGGAGGCTAAGAATATATTGGAAAGCATTTTACAAAACTATAGTCAATGGCATACTGATAGAGCACCTAATTCATCCAAGAAAGTAAACTCCATAGAAGAAACTCATGATTTGTCCTCTAAGATGGATGCTATTCTTGCTTTGCTTAATAAGCCTAGTGTTGAAAATATTCCTTTGCAAGAACTAGTTGGTGATAATTCTGAAAATATTGATGTCAACTTCATTAGGAACTATGGAAACAATGGATATGGTAACAACAATTATAATTCTTATAATAAACCTCCTTATGTTCCCAACAATCGTCCCTTTGTTCCATATCCTAATGCTAATGATAAATGGAAGCATGTGTCATCTCGTAATGATAATTTTGAGACTAATAAAATCCTTATGGAACAAGTTGCTAGTCGTAATACCATGATACAAGAGTTGAATAAGTCTGTTGCATCTATTAGTTCTGATATTAAAAACTTACAACTCCAAACTGCGGGACTAGACAAAGCCCTTTCAAAACTTGCTGATAATCAAGCCACTTTATTGAGTATGTCTGCTGGAAAACCACAAGCACCACCTGTGGTTGGATTGAATTCTATTAATATTTCTGAAAGTGTTCCTCTTACTTTGGAGGAAACGATGAATGAATTGCTAAAGTATCCTGAATATCTGTTGCCTTTTATGTCTCATCTCATGGCTCTAAGGTATCCTGAATATCTGAATCTCCTATTGTCGTGGTGGCTTCAACGACATATCCATCTGCGATGGAAAAAAGTGTGGGACAAGGCAACGATGGCGCTCGCGCGGGATTGGGTAACAAGCACGAGAAGACACGCGATGTACCCAGTCCCGCGCGAGCGCCATCGTTGCCTTGTCCCGCACTTTTTTCCATCGTTGATGGATATGTCGTTGAAGCCACCACAACATTTGGCGCCCACCGTGGGGCAAGCGGCGAGCGGAATCACATTCTGCGCGGGATCCCGGACCGTGGATGATCGGCGTGTCGTCTCCAGCCTCGTGCTCGCCATCGGCTCCATCGGCTGCATCATCGACAACACCAAGAGCTTCGACGACGTGGGCGTCACCGGCAAGGGCACCGTCATCACCTTCGGCGATTTCCACGTCTACGTCGCCGTCGCCGCCAAGGAGTACCCGGAGGAGGTCTACTCGTACTTGGCTCCCTCAGTCTTCGACGCCGGCAACGGTGACAGCGACATCTCCTTCGGCTACCGCAGCTCCGGCGATGCGGACTGCGATGACACCGTGCTCAGGGTCTATGCCGAGGTGCATGTGGTCGAGCACGCGGCGGCAGGGGGCGGCATCCCCAACTCCACTCACGAAACCGGCGAGGCTTCACGCTACCAGCGCAACCTGGAGGCCGACTTCGAGCTACTAAGCACTCCCATCGCGCCGGGTGCTGATCCGGTCAAGGCGGCGGCCGATCTCGAGAGGATGCGACAGCAAATCTACGACAAGGCGCTAAACCTCGCATCAATGCAGCGCCAGCTCAGCGCCACGATTCGCGAATACAACTCTGCACACGACTTCGAGCAGGCAGACCGCAACGCGGAGAAGCTGAATGAAGTTAGGCGCAAAGGAGGAGATCTCGGTGGCGCCTTGAACCGTGCCGGCCAGGCACACGAGCTCACCGACCTCAGCTTCCCCGAGTACAGCTGTCCTACGCAAAACATGAGGGCGGCGGAGGCAGCAGCAGCCGAACTACCCTATCTCCAAGGCGAAGAACTACATCAACAAATGCGCCGGGTGCGACAGCTTATCAACACGGCCAACCGGCAGCAGCGAGAAACGGAGGCAACGACGAGCAAGGGGCATCATGATCCGCCTCCGGGCCACGATGCAGCCAGCAAGACCAAGCAAGGCGCCGAGGCGTCCTCCACAAGCCGCGGCAGGACGAAGGACAAGCACCCCCGAGCTCATCGCGAGAGGAGCGCAAGTTCACAACCACGTGATCATGGCCGGGAGCCGGCTGGGAGGCGTGAAGACGGCAACCGGAACGAGCCTCGAGCCGGACGGAACGTCAAGGAGCGAGTTGGCCACAAGGTCACCATCGACGAACGCCTGGGGCCGCAGGGACCAGAAACCAGCGACGACGCACGCTACCGCATCGACGCGCTCAAATTGTCAAGCATCATCGAGGAAGAGGACATCGCCGCCCATCGCTGTTTCGGACCCCGCATCCAGAGCGAGCAGTTCTCGAAGGGATTCACCCTTCCCAGGGACACACCCAAGTACAACGGCACCGCGAAGCCGGAGGACTGGCTCGCCGACTACGTCACGGCGGTCAACATCGCAGGCGGCAACAAGCGGGTGGCCGTGCGCTACGTGCCCCTCATGCTCCAGGGATCGGCACGGACTTGGCTCAACAGCCTTCCGAAGGAAAGCGTCAACAGCTGGCTGGACTTCGAGGAAGTGTTCAATCGCAACTTCACCGGCACCTACCTGCGCCCCGGCAACGCGCAGCTGCTTGCAATGTGCAGGCAGAAGGATGGCGAGTCGGATAGAGCTTACCTCACTCGATGGACCAGCCTACGCAATTCTTGCGAAGGGATCCTGGAGCTCCAGGCGGTCCAATACTTCATCCAAGGCTGCCGGGATGGAACGCTGCTCAGGCACTGGCTCCTGAGAAAAAGCCCGAAGACCATGGCGGAGCTCATGGTGATTGCCGACGAATATGCCACCGCCGATGCCGGCATGACCAACCCGATCCGAGTCGATGAAGCCGGGAGGGTTGTCTCGGACAGCCCAGCGACGCGCAAGGGACGCGCAGAAGCCCAGGAGGGAGGAAAATCAAGCCGGCGTGACTCCGACGCAACCGGCAAGCGCAAGGCGACGGACGACCGCGTCGAGTCCAAGGTCGTCGCCACCACCGAAGGAAGGCCGGCTAGCGGCTTCGACAACCGCCGCATGAGGACAAGCAACGACATGCGTTGGACGAGGGCGAGGAACAACTACGAGTCTCTGCTCGATCGGCCATGCCGGAATCACGGCGACCGGCCGGCAAACCACACCGTCAGGCAATGCAACCTCGGCCGACCAAGGCCACCACCGTACGAACGGTGAAATCCGCCTCCGCCTCCAGATGAAGCCGGGCGCGACGACAGGCGGCGCGAAGACAGGGACCGCGACGACCGCCAACGCGAGGAACCAAGGAGAGAACGCCTTCCATCTCCACCGCCAAGGGACGGATACCAGAATCCGGATGCCGCTTACATCGTGTTCGTCAGCGAGCGCGACGACAAGCGAAGCCGGCAAGCGCGATTCAGGGAGGTGAACGTTGTGGTCCCGCCCGTCCCCCAGTACCTCAACTGGTCGGAAGAAGCAATCACATGTGACCGCAACGACCATCCGGAATTGATGCCCAACCCAGGCGGCTACGCGCTCGTCCTGGAGCCCATGATCATCTCCCCCAAGCGCGCTTGCACCTTTTCACACGTCCTCATCGACGGAGGCAGCAACATCAACATCCTCGGAGAAGCTGGGCGTCCCTCCGTCCGGCTTGACGCCCAGCCGGACAATCTTCCACGACATTGTGCCAGGGCGAGCCGGCTCCTCCATGGGGCTCATCCGCCTTGACCTCTTGTTCGGCACCAAGGGCAACCATCGCCGCGAGACTGTCTCCTTCGAGGTGGTCGACCACGCCAGCGCATACCACGCCATCCTCGGGCGACCGGCGCTCGCCAAGTTTATGGCGGTGCCTCACTACGCTTACCTCAAGATGAAACTACCCGGCCCATGCGGAATCATCACCATCTCCGGAGATTACAAGCGCTCCATCGCCTGCGCCTCAGACAGCGCGAAGGTGGCCGAGACCATGGTCTGCAATGAGGAGATGAAGCAATTCAAGCGCAAGGCCAGCGAGGAGAAGCTGGAGATGCCGGAATCGGCCAAGCCAGCCACCGAGTCAAACTTCCAGGCGGCACAAGATACTAAGAAGATCTACTTCGACGAAAGCGACAAGTCCAAGTTCGTCACTGTGGGGGCGAGTCTGGACCCCAAATAGGAAAGCGCGCTCGTCGAGTTCCTCCGTGAGAACCGGGACATCTTCGCGTGGTCCCCCAAAGACATGCCTGGTGTACCGAGGGAACTCGCCGAGCACTCTCTACACGTCCGGCCGGATGCCAAGCCGGTAAAACAGTCCTTACGCCGCTTCGTAGAAGGAAGAAGACAATTAATAGGAGAAGAGATAGCCCGATTGCTCGCAGCCGGATTCATCAAAGAAGTGCAACACACGGAATGGTTAGCCAATCCAGTGATGGTGGAAAAGAAGAACAAGAAATGGCGGATGTGTATCGATTACACTCACCTCAACAAGGCCTGCCCCAAGGACCCATTCGCGCTGCCACGAATCGACCAAGTGATCGACTCCACGGCCGGCTGCGATCTACTCTCCCTCCTCGACGCCTACTCCGGATATCACCAAATCCCGCTGAACCCGGACGATCAACTCAAGACCGCCTTCATCACCCCATACGGCCCATACTGCTACACCACCATGCCATTCGGCTTGAAGAATGCGGGGGCGACATACCAGCATTGCATGGAGAAATGCCTGCACGATCAAATCGGCCGCAACGCGCACGCCTACGTCGACGACGTCGTCATCAAGACCAAGGATAAACACACCCTCCTCGTCGACCTCAAGGAAACCTTCGACAACCTATGCCGCTTTCAGATGAAGCTCAATCCGGAGAAATGTGTGTTCGGTGTTCCAGCCGGACAGCTACTCGGCTACCTTGTGTCAGCACGAGGGATCGAGGCCAACCCGGAGAAAATCGCCGCCATCGACAACATGCGACAGCCAAGGAACATCAAGGACATCCAAAAATTCACCGGCTGCTTGGCATCTCTCAGTTGTTTCATCAGCCGTCTTGGAGAGAAGGCCCTACCGTTGTACCACTTGCTGAAGAAGACGGACAAATTCGTCTGGAGCGAAGCAGCTGATGCCGCCTTCAAAGAACTTAAGCGAGCAATGGCAACCACCCCGGTCTTAGCACCTCCGGCTCCAGGGGAACCCATGCTCATGTACATCGCCGCCTCCAACCGAGTCGTCAGCGTTGTCTTAGTAGTGGAGTGAGAGGAACCCGGCAAGCAGCGGCCCGTGCAGCGGCCAGTCTATTATCTCAGTGAAGTGCTCTCGCAGTCGAAGCAAAACTACCCACACTACCAGAAGCTCGTATATGGCGTGTACATGGCAACCAAAAAGATGAAGCACTACTTCCAGGAGCATCCGATCAAGGTGATAAGTGACGCCCCGCTTGCCGAGATCATAGGCAACAAGGATGCAACCGGCCGAGTGGCGAAATGGGCAATCAACTTGGCGGCGCACGGAGTCGAATATGACAAGAGAAAGGCGATCAAGTCACAGGAGCTGGCGGATTTCATAGCCGACTGGACGGAAACGGAGCACGAACCACCACCACCCGATTCCGGCGAACATTGGCTCATGCACTTTGACGGCTCCAAAAATTATTGGGGACTAGGTGCCGGAGTCGTCCTCATCTCTCCCAAGGGAGGCCGGCTAGAATACGTGCTACAAATACACTTCACGGCATCCAACAACATAGCAGAATATGAAGCTCTCGCACACGGCCTCAAGCTCGCCAAGGCCATGAACATCAAGCGGATCCTCTGCTACGGCAACTCCGACTTGGTAGTCCAGCAAGCTACTGGTCACTGGGATGCCAAGGACCCAAACATGGCCGCCTACCGCTTCTACGTCCAGCAGCTTGCGGGATGCTTCGAAGGATGTGAATTTCATCATGTCCACCGCTCCAACAACCAAGCAGCTGAGGTCCTCGTCATCGATGAGGCGCCGCCATGGACCCAACCCTTCCTCGCCTACCTCGCCAACGACGAACTACCGGCGGATGAGCTCACCGCCAGACAAATCAAACGCCGAGCAAGCGCCTACACCATCATCAACAACGAACTGTACAAGCGCAGCGTCTCTGGGATATTCTAGCGCTGCGTAAGCCAAGAAGAAGGAGTCAAGATCCTCAAGGAGATTCACCAAGGCGAATGCGGCCACCACGCATCAGCAAAAGCAATTGTGGCCAAGGCATTTAGGCATGGTTTCTATTGGCCGACAGCGCTAGCCGACGCGAACCAACTGGTTCGACACTGCAATGGCTGCCAGCGATTCGCAACACAAAAGCACACGCCGGCTTCAGCGCTCAGAACAATTCCCATCACCTGGCCATTTGCCGTCTGGGCACTAGACATGGTTGGCCCGCTAAGGAGGTCCAGCGGAGGCATGACACACCTGCTGATAGCCGTCGACAAGTTCACAAAATGGATCGAGGCCAAGCCGATCAAGAAGCTGGATGGACCAACAGCCGTCAAGTTCTTCAAAAGCATCATCTACCGATTTGGCTACCCTAACAGCATCATCACGGATAACGGGTCAAATTTCGTCAAGGGAGAATTCGCCAAGTTCTGCGGCAGAGCCGGCATCCGGCTCGATGTCGCCTCCGTCGCGCACCCGCAGTCGAACGGGCAAGTTGAACGAGCAAACGGCCTTATCCTGTCCGGCATCAAACCTCGGTTGCTCGAGACGCTTGAGCGAGCAGCCGGCGCGTGGGAAGAAGAGTTACCATCCGTCATCTGGAGCCTGAGGACGACTCCAAACCGCTCAACCGGCTTCACCCCCTTCTTCCTCGTCTATGGGGCTGAAGCCGTCATGCCAACCGACATCGAGCACGATGCACCGCGAATCGTGCTGTTCACAGAGGCAGAAGCAAAGCAAGCCTACGAGGATGGAATGGACCTACTCGAAGAAGCGCGTCAACTCGCCGAGTCGAGATCAGCAATGTACCAGCAACAACTACGCAACTACCACAGTCGGCGCGTCAAACATGTCCGCTTTCGCGAAGGCGACCTCGTGCTCCGGCTCATCCAGGACACCAAGAACATGCACAAGTTATCATCACCATGGGAAGGACCATTCATCGTCAGCAAAGCGCTCATCAACAACGCCTACTACTTGATCGACGCCCGCGAGCACAAGAAGGACACAATGGACAAAGAAGGCGATGAAACGGAAAGGCCATGGAATGCCTCACTCTTGCGTCGATTCTACACTTGAGAAACAAACATGTATGTATCATCCATGCTATCAATAAAGAAATGAGAATGATGAGCGCATGAGCAGTTTTTTCCGCAATTTGTTCTGCATTTTCCCTTTCTTCCGGCTGCACTGGCAGCCGGCAAGCTTGCCTCAAGCGGCTGTGTAGCGTGACTAATCTCTAAACGACTAACTCTTCGAATTCGGTTAAGGCCGGCAAGAGAACAAGTTGGAGGAGACCAACCACGTGAAAAACGCCTAAGGAAAAGTGATGCCGGCTGAAAAAATACCGCTTTGCAAACTCGGCCAAGCCGGCAGTCGGCAACTTCCTCTCCTATTACGGACGACTAACTACACGACGCTAAACGGCTACCTCTTCGAATCCAGTTAAGGCCGGCAAGAGAATAAGCTGGAGGCTGATTGTACGTGAAAGACGAAAGAAGAGAAATCGTTGCCGGCTAAAAAACCATGGCCTAACAAACCGGATCCTAACGTGAAAGTAGCGTGCACGATCCCGCTATACGGTGAAGTGCACGCAAACCACGGCGGGAAAGGCTACAGGCGAGTGGGAAAATAAGCTAATTAACACAAAAGTATTCTCCATGATCAAAAGAGCAGGCTAACCACTTCATCGTTTCATTTCACGCACGAAAACGCCGCCAACCGGCTTCGAGAGCTCAAGCCGGACACAAATGCGACGTGCAGAAAATTAAAACCACACGCAAGTAAACAAATACAGGAACAAAGGCAAGTAGCATTCAACATCAAGAGCAAGGCCTTATAAACAGGAGCTGAACAACGAAACAAAAGAAGGAAGTCCACAGGCGGACGACCTCGCCTACACGCCAAGACGGCTACCGGACAACCTAAAACTAAGCGGGAGGCGGAGTCATATCGTCATCGCTCTCCTCCCACTCCTTGAGGCACAAGGTGCCGTCGAAGACCTTGACGTAGAAGACCCCCGTCTGACGCTTCAGCTGGAAGCGGATGACGAAGGCAGAATCCAGGCGGAAGAACTTGGCGAAAGCTTTCCACCCGGAGAAGAACTCAACACGGCGGCGGACCTCCCCGCCTTCGTGGCCGGCAGTGACGCGAGCCAGCACCTCCCAGGGCCCTTGACAGGCACCAACCCGATGGAGGAGGAACCTGAAGGGGCCATCCCCCTCAAGCGCATCGGCGATGGCGAAGGGAAGCAGCTGCACACGCTGCACGGGCTCGTACAGCACCAGGATAAACTCCGAGATCGGGAAGTTGTCCCAGCGACCGTAGACCGGGGACTCCGAGCGGGCAGGAGAGGGGCTCCGCTTGCTTCCGGTCGCCGCAACGGCGGCACCTCCATCACCGCCGCGGTTAAGCTTTGGCGGCCGGCCCCGGCCGCGCTTGGCACCCGCATTGGAGGTTCTCCAACGTCGATCTTCCGGGGACGACCCCTGCCGCGCTTCGCCGCTACGGGAGGAGACATCTCGATCTCCTTCTTTGGGGCCATATCTAAGCAGGGCGAGCTGGAGACGCGAGAGTGAGGAAGAAGAAGTTGAGGATGAAGAAGAAAATGCGCCGGAACCGCTACTTATAACCAGGCCCGGAAGGAGCTCAACCGTCCGCGGTGCGTCTCCAGGCGACGCGTGTCACCAGCGCAGGAGACAACGAAGCCGAGGGAGCAAAAGGCGAAGCGCAGGAGTCAAGATGATGCAAAGGAGACACGTGGCCTGCAAGGAGGCGAAGCGATACCCGGGGGCTGCGCAGTCGGCAAGCCGGCTCCGCGCACCCGGATGAAAAAAAAAGCACCCCAAGTCACGGACTCGGGGGCTACCACGCCGTCAGCCGGCAGAAGAAAAATCATTCCCGGGGGCTGCGCAGTCGGCAAGCCGGCTCCGCGCACCCGGACGAGAAAATAAATCACCCCAAGTCACGGACTCGGGGGCTGCCACGCCGTCAGCCGGCAGAAGAAAAAACATTCCCGGGGGCTGCGCAGTCGGCAAGCCGGCTCCGCGCACCCGGACGAGAAAAATCACCCCAAGTCACGGACTCGGGGGCTGCCACGCCGTCAGCCGGCGGAAGGAAAAAATATTCCCGGGGGCTGCGCAGTCGGCAAGCCGATTCCGCAGACCCGGACGAGCGAATACTTCACCCAAGTCGACAAAACGGCAAAAAGAGGCACAGTACGAACAAGACATGAAATTTCGACCCGGCTTGGTACCCAAGCCGGCCCAAAATTCGGGGGCTAGACATGGTGAACATCGTCACCAAAACAAGCACAACGGCCCAACAATCACAAAGACAACAGCATCTGAAAACAGCAACTAACAGTAACGATCAAGTACATGGCACAACAAGTAGTACAACGGAAGATAATCATCAATCCAGAGATATCAAGTTCTACAGTTACGCCCGGCATTCCAGGGAGGTAAATTTAGTCAAGGAGCAGCGCCGTCGGTGGCAGCAGCAGCGTCGCCGGCTCCAGCGTCTTCAGCCGGCTGTGGCGCCGAAGACGGCTCAGCAGGCACCAGCTGCATAAGGTCCACTGCCTTGGATATCCGCTCCGAGGCCACGCAAATCTCTGGGCGAAGACCTTCAAGTGACGTACCCGTGCGGAAGCCGTCAGCCAGCATGTCTACTTGCACCTGAGGATACCAGGACTTCACCAGGGCCAGTGCCATGTCACTACCGCCTCGAGACGCCATCTCTACCTGTTCATTGATTCCGGCGGGAGCACCGTCAAGGCGGCTCGACAGTTCACTCAGAGTTGCCGGGAGAGGAGTGTCAGGCCACAGGTTCTCCAGGACGCCGCCGGCTGCATCCCTTAGCATGGTGAATTCTCGAGAGAAGTGCTGAAGACGGGAGGCGGCAGACGGCAACGCCCTGGTGGCAGCACTGGAGGATTCTAGCCGCGTATGAGCAGAGGCCACGACTCGCTGGATTTGCTCGTCCGCCTCGAGGTAGAAGCCTGCAAACCAAGCTAGCAAGATCAGAACAGGGAGGGCTGCAGATTAGATGAAGAAAAGAAAGGAAACGTTCTTACCGAGGATGATTTCGTTGACGCGCTCCGCTTCAGAGACAAGGCCGCTCACAAGCTGCTCGTGTTCAAGCTCGTGCGCCTTGGCCGCCTTGACGGTCTCATCGTGCGCATCCACGGCTTCCTTCAACTTGAGTTTCAAGTCCTCCCCATTCATCCGAAGGGTCTCGACCTCGCTCTGCCTCTGTTTTTCAGCCTCTCGCAGCCGCTTATTTTCCTCAGACAGGCGAGCATTTTCAAGGCGGCGCTCCTCGGAGACGTCTGCCGCCGACTGGAGGTCAGCCACGGAGAGCGCGTGGGCTGCATCCTTCGCCTTCAGTTTCTCATCAAGTACAGTCAGGGGGACGGAGACGGCTAGTTGTTTCTTCAAGCCGGCGAGGGAGGTGGAGTCACCTAACAAGACAAAGTCAGTGGCAAATCAGCGAAACGAAGAAGAAAACACAAACGTCAAGGCCCGAGCCGGCAGAGGAACCATACGATACCTTTGGCAGCGTCCAGCTCCCGCTTAAGCATGGCAATTTCTTTGGCGGCGTTGCCGAGGGCGTACTCCACCGACGAGCGAAGCAGGGCAGCGTCGGCTAGTTGGTCCTTCGCCCTTTTTTCCATCAGCACCGCCAGGGGAAAGCGCCCCGATGCGTCCAACCCGCCTGGTGTAGGGCCAGAATAGGGGGGAGTGTCCTCCAGAGTAGCCAGGTGTGGGCCAGGCAGCGAACTTATCGCCACCATCATGGCGCTGTCCTTTGCTGTCTCCACCACAGCTGAAGAAGGAAGGGGATAGGAGCCGTCTTTGCCTCCGGCTCCGGCTCGAGGAACCACCTCGAAGGCATCCGTCGTCGCGACGTCGCCGACATCGGCATCCCGAGACTTCAGATCAACGACAAGGGGAGGAGCCTCTGACGGCGTCACCGCGTCCTTCTCCACCACGACCGCCGCCTTCGCGGGCTCCAAAGGCGGATCAGCCGCTTTTGCCTTGGGGGTCTCCCGCTCCCGCTCCGGGCCGGAGCTGACGACGACGGCCGACTTCACCTCGCCAATGGCGAGAGGCACCCTGCGCAACAACAAAGGAATCGCGATAAGGAATATCGATCATCAAGGACAAAATAACACAACTACCGGCGCTCACCCATCGCGTGTGCCCAGAATCACTGGTTTCCGTCGCAGGTGTTTCGACGAGGGGGCGGACGCGCCGCTCGATGACTGCTTCACGCCCCCAGTGGGCGTATTTGCTGCCCCAGTGGAAGCAGTGGGGGTGCCGGACGGCTGCACCAGGGTGGCCGGCACCGCCACTTGCTCGGATTTAGCCTTCGCGGCTTCCGCGGCGGCCGCCTCCACCCTCGCCCTCTCCTCGTCCTCCTTCAAGGTCATCAACTGCTCCACAGTCAGACCGGCGTCAAGTGCTTCCAAGGCCAAGTACGCCTGCGCCATCTGAGCATAAAACTCCCTTTCCAAATCACCCGGATTCAAATCATAAATAAAGTCACCCCCGGGAGCATGACCAATCACCTCAACGTTGGCCCCACCAGCTGGGACGTCCATCTTCTCCGCCATCCTGGCGTCGACCTCGGCCCTGACTTCGGCCAAAATCGCATCCGCTTGGGCCTCCGCTGTGAGTTTCCCGGCGGGCATCAAGCCGGCCGTTGTAGGCCGGGATGACGTAGAAGTCAACTTCTTGGCGGGCAGCACGCTCTGCTTCTTGAATGCGCCCTTCCGCTTGTGGGGCACGGCGCCTGCATCGACATCGGTGGCCGACTTCGACCGCCTCTCCTTCAAAACCTACCGGGAGGGAACTGCATTCTTCTTCCACGCCGCCGCCTCCAACACTTTGGTCCTACGGGAGGACGGCGCCGGCTTGGAGGCTGGCACGGAAGAGGAACCCTCTGAGTCCGGCTCGGAACCACTGGAGAGATCTACTACCATGCGCACGACACCGTCAGTTTGCCCGGCGGCGTCGGGCTCAGAAGACTTACCGCGGGACGACGAAACCGGAGGTGGAGCGTCGCGCTCGAGGTCCTCGTCCCTGTAGGCTGCCGAATTGGAGTCGGAGCCGGCAGAGGGGACAGGGCTCGTCGCGGTGCGGGCAGCGTCGTCATCGCCTCCGCCACCTTCACCAACATCTGCACCCCCACCGGACGATTCGGTGGTGTCACCGCGCCTGTCCGGGGCGGCACGGGCACCGCCGCCCGATTCATCCTCAGCGGTGGCATCCGCTTCTTCACCCGCCTGCTCATCGGAGGAATCCTCCTCCAGCAAGGCCGTCAGCGCCGCAGAAAAGGGACCACAGACGTCAGGCTCGAAGACGACTTCGAAGTCTTCAACCCTCTGGAGCTCGCAAAGCTATACAACAGGCCGACTGGGTCAAGCGGCAGTCGGACGAACGAATTGAAAACGGATTTGGAAGCAATGGCTAGCCTCAGGGGCACGTTCCGAGCAGGTGAACGGATCGAGCCCAAACTCCCAATCCACCTCGATCCTGTCGGTGACCAGGCGGGAAGCCCATGCGCATAGGTTCTCCGGCTTCGGAATCTCCGGGGTGACCCGGGTAGGATCCCGGAGGCCAGAGTAGAAGCACATCTTGTGCGCACGCACCTGCAGCGGGTATATCTGCCTTGACAGCCACGCCAGGGTCAGGTCCCTGGACGTCAAGCCGGCATCCACCAGCTCCTTCAGCCGGCCAAACAAAACATCTTGCAAGGCCTCGTCAATCAGAGGTTTCCGCCACCAGGACTTATCTGCCGGCAGCGAGTTGGAGAAGGCCGGAAGGCCGATTCGGTCGACATCAGTGAGATTCCGGACATAGAGGTAGGTGTTCTGCCACTTCTTGATGGAATCGGGCAGGTGAATCTTGGGCAGCGGCGTGCTCTTCATGTAAATGGAGACACTGCCGCAATCGCGCTGCTGCCCGGCGGTCGTTTGAGCCCGCAGAAAGAAGAACATGCCAAATATCTCCATGCTGGGCCAGATGCCCAAATACGCTTCGCATAGCGTGACGAAGCATGACAACTGCGTGATGCAATTTTCCCCCAAATGGTGGGGCTGCAGCTTATAGAAGCGCAGGAATTCCGAGAAAAAGGGGCTCGCCGGAAGCCCCAATCCCCGCTCCAAGTGCGCGGAGAACACGACGAACTCGCCCTTCTTGGGCTTCGGCGAAATCTCTCCTTCAGGGGGAGCGTGGGCTCCCACGTCGCCCGTCATCCCCAAGAACCGGTTCCGGCGGAGCTTCCAGAGGAACGCGTCATCCACGGTGGAACCCATCCACGCACCCGAACTCGCCATGGAGGATCTGTTTCCCGTCGTGGGAGAAGCAAATGCAAGGACGGCAAGAACGTGAGAAAGAATTGGCAAGAACCGGGGAGCGCAAGAACTGGCGAGGAAGACGAAGCAGGAGTGGGGAACGGTAACTCCGGCCGTTCCCCCTCTTTCCCCTTTAAAAGCGAGGCAGGCGGAACCGTTCCGCCCATCACGCCGCGTGGCGTGCGAGCGTGCCGCGCTTTCCGCAGACGATCCCACGAGCAGGCAGTTGCCACAGAGAATCCAGTCCGTCGAAGCCGAAGCGACGTGCCCCTGACATCGGGCAGAGCACCATCAACACGACCAGGCGGCAAGACGTGGCTGACGCAAGCCACGACCCACGACTCCCAAGACGCCAAGATTACCGGCGACCGGCTATTCCAAGCCGGACGAGCCGCCTACGGCTACCACCGCTCTACTCGGCAAACTTCAAGCCGGACGATCTCAACTACAGCAACGCAACCAGAACCAGAGAAGCTCGAGAAGTCTTCCCAGCAAGCTAGCAAGACTCCACGATCTCGAGGGCTAGTGTTGGGGATATGAACCCCATATACCCAAAAGGAGGTCAAAATTGTTCAAGGACTCAAGCCGGCCATCTCAAGGCGAATCCAACCGTCCGGCTTGAACATCTCCGTCCGGCTTGGAGCAGCCGGCCTCCACCCACCGACCAGTCCGTACTGGTGGGCCAGGATCACGCAACTGCCACCTGATGAACAGTATGCCCTGTCGGATGTTACAGTAGCAGTGTAATGATGAGTTGGCTCCAGTCGGCTTGAAACCATAGTGATGTCATAGGGGCAAACTTGTAACTTCCCTGTAACCAAAAACCCTAGCCGCTGCCTATATAAAGCGTGCAGGGGCCTCCTGCGCGAGGCAGATGATCCTTCACACGCACACACATCCACGTTGATCGTCATCTTGCACTAGCCTGCTTGACAGCTCAAGCCGGCACCACCAGAAAACAGCTCCAGGAGCACCACTTGTAGCCCGATTCTGTGATCAAGCAATAGAAACAAGAACAACAGGACGTAGGGGTGTTACCTCATCACGAGGGCCCTGAACCTGGGTACATCGCGTGTCTTCTCGTGCTTGTTACCCAATCCCGCGCGAGCGCCATCGCTGCCTTGTCCCGCACTTTTTTCCATCGCAGATGGATATGTCGTTGAAGCCACCACGACACCTATGTTGATTGAGTTAGAAAGAAAAGTTGAAGAAGTTAAGATGCTAAGTGAAGTTAAAGATCCCTTGATTGATTTAGAGAAAAGTAGCTTGCCTGAATTAATATCTATCTTACAAAAATTTGCAAGTGATCCTTCTATTGATGTTAACAAATCTGGTTTTGGTTCCTATATTGCTAATCATGTTTTGAAAGAGAAAGTTGCTAGATATAATCAAGAAGCTATGATACCACCTAAGCTTGGGGATGTATGGATCCCCAAGGTGCTAGTAACTATTGGAAAAGAGACACACCATGCTATACTTGATCTAGGATCTAGTGTCTCAGTTTTATCTAAAGAACTATATGAATCACTTGAGTTAAAGAATCTTGAAAAATGCTCTATTGGACTTGCACTTGCTGATAATACCATTAAACATGCTCTAGGTAAAGTAAGTGATGTTATGGTAGAGTTACATATGACTTTTGTGCCTGTGGATTTTCTAATCATGGATATGGAGAATAAAACCTCTAGTCCTATTATTCTTGGAAGACCTTTTCTTCGTACCACAGGGGCTATCATTGATTCAAAGGAAGGGAATATGAAGTTTCAGTTTCCACACAAGAAATGCATGGAACACTTCCCAAGGATGAAGGGCACAACTTTTAAGCTCCCTCATGAGCTTCATCTTCGGTAAAACATCAAGTAAGTAAGCCTAGCTATATGGCTATAAAGAAAGCGCTTTACGGGAGGCAACCCGGTTGTTTTTATTTGGATTTTCTTTGTGTCCTCTTGCTATAACAAGAGATTGTCTTTTTAGTTTAGTTTCTGGAATTTTTAATAAAGTGCCAAGTTTTACCCATTTTGGTTTGAAAAGGTTGCTATTTCTAATCGGGAATTTTATTCCTGCACGGAGTCTGTGCACGGTTTGATTTTTCATTCTTAGTCTGTAACTCTGAATGAGCTGAAATTTTTAATGTAACTGCAAATTTTCATCCTCTGTATGCCTGATTTTTTTCAGATTTTTTAGACAAGTTTAAGTAGGACATAAAAATACGTTTTTTCCGATGCTGTTTTTCTGGACAGATTCTGTCCCATATTGTTTTATGCATAGTTTGAACTTTTGAGTTGATCCAATTGTTTATGAGTAGGCATACAACATTATACATTCTCTGTTCATTCATATGAACATTTAATCCATGGATTATATGCAGCAAGAAACTTGTTTATTTATCTCTACTAATGTCACTCCACAAAAAAGAGATGGGAGAAATTGTGTTTTGAAGTTTTTTCACAGGGATTGGAGGAGATGCACCATGAGTTATCCAAGGATGGTGAAAGCCATAAGCTTGGGGATGTGAACATCCCCACTGAACCCAAAACACTCTCGGTTTGCACATGTCTAATTTCTGTTTTTCTATCGATGCACTTTATCGCATAAACTTGGAGCGTCTTTTGTTTCGTTTTGCTTTGATTTTTATTTTGTGAGACCACCACACTATCTTTTATATATGGTTATGCTACTGGAATTATGGGTTGAAATATATTGCATGATTTTATTGAATTGGGAAAAGGGATGTCTAAGTTGATTTTTAATGACACATATAGTTGCATGATTCATGAGCTTCTTTATGAGTAATAATTTGCAAATGTTTATCATGAGCTATCTTTTATTCATGTTTTGATGATGTATGTTATTTCACTTTGTTTGACATGAATTAGTTGGTTCTATGGACACTCATGCATGCATCTAAATGGTCTTCTATCTCCCTTTTGCTAGCCCAAAAATTTCAACAAGTAAAAACTTGTTTCCAATACCTTCAACCCAAGTTTTTTCCAGTGAGTCCACCATATCTACCTATTAGCTTTATGCTATCCAAGTATGTTTATCATGATATTTGTGTTATCTATACCTCTAAATGAAAATGATGATATTATTTATTGTAATGTGAAAAGTTGGTTAAAAAGCTCTCATGAACTTGTTGCACACTTTACTTCTATTTGCATTCAAAAAGATGAACCATTGTGATTAATATTATGAAGATAGTGGCTTGATACAAGTTTAAGGTTGGGAGTTGGCCCATATGTGCTGTCACATGCAAAGCTTTCAACATGTTTTATCATTTGTTTAGTTGATACCATGTACTTTTGTCTATAGATGCCTATCATGACGAAATAAATGTGGGAATAGAATTAAGTTTAAATGAGTTTGTATAAATGGTTAGAGAGAAACCTGTGCCGCTAATCTAAGCCATGCATCATTCATGGTGGAAATTTACTTACATGCTATTTTGAACTCTCTAGGACACACCCTACAATAAAAAGCTATATCAAAGTGGTAAATAAAGAGGGTGTTGAGATTGTTCATTATGTTTATTTGTCTTGTTGTTTTGATGTGGGCTTGATCCATATCATGGGACAAGAGGTACCCCAGACGAGACTCTTGAGGACACCATTATTACTTACAAGGATAGAAAATTTAAACTTGTTTTGTTTCCCAAGTTGAGTAATCATGGTGTAGGTACTTGTATTCAAGGGGCATGAGACATCTAACCTTTACTTTATCAAGGCCACTACTCATATTTGCTTTCATATTCAACTTTAATCATTCAAGATGCTATAATAGGGGAATGAGAGCTTGACACCAAGTATTACCATTGCATTCAATAACTTAAGAAGAATAGTTTGGAGGATAGATGAAACTCATGCATGCTTTACCTCTGCTTATTTATATATCTTTGCCAAAGTGTCCACCGTTTATATTCAGATTATCTACACTCTATGGACCTCAAGTATGCAAAAGTAAGAATGTCCATAGTACTATCTTTTTATGTTGCACTTTATGAACTATCATTGATCATCTTTTCATTGAATACTTGATATCACTTTATAAATTGTTTGCACATTGCTACTTCTTTGAAATAATGAATCATTTGACTTTATGTAATAGTAGCAATCATCTTTTCATGTTTTTATTATATTGCAAAGTTCATGTTAGTTTTATCACTTTCATACTCGAGGACGAGCATGAGTTAAGCTTGGGGATGTTGATGCATCTAAAATGCATACATGAACTTTGCACTATAATTGTTATATTCCAATCATATTTGCATCATATAAGGGTTATATTACTGTTATTTAATGATTTTTTACAATATATAATGATTTACCCTTTTTATGGAATTAATCCTGCGCAGGTAGAAATCCCCTTTTTCTTTCTTTAATTGTTTCAGGACCTTAACGACGTCATAATGAGCTATAAATTTAGGGGAGTCATTATTTTGGAAGGACTAGATTATGGAGCGCAAGAAGTCAACGAACGAAGCCCTGGAGGCCAAGAAGGAGGGCCCCACGCGGCCCCTGTACCTGGCCGCCTGGGACCACCCCATTCAGCCCTCGTGGCCCCAATTACATCGATCCTTCGCCCCTAAGCATCCTCATGACCTAAAAACGACTATATAAGAGGTCCCCCGATGTTTTTCCAGAGGAGAGCCGCCACACGAGAGAAACCAGAAAACAGAGATCAGGAGGCTGAAGATCGGAGGGGGAAAACTCCGACGGAGCCCTGCCGGAGAGGTCTCCACCTTCTCCATCGACATCTCCACCGTCTCCATGATGAAGAGGGAGTAGTCCACCGCTGGACTATGGGTTTGTGGCAGTAGCATATGTATCTCTCTCTCTCTTGAGTTTCATTAGTAGCACCGTATGAGCTGCCGAACATGAATACGGTCACCGTTGTATTACCATTGTGGTGGATCTTTCTATGAGTTAATATATGTTGAGATTGCAATGTTTGTTTCAGTTATGAAAGTAGATGCATATTATGTACCCCGTTCTTATATCCTTGTTATGATCAAGCATGTTTATGAGAGCGTGTGTGGGGGAACGTGTGCATTAGTTGGAGTAACGGGGGTGGTGAAGTGATAAGTTGACAGCTTGATATATCATGATCCATTGGGTGTTTACCTTACTTTGTTGCCTCACTAGGGATAAACCAAAATACCATGTTGAAGGGTAGGAGGAGTGACATGCCTCTACCTAAGACTAGATCCATCATGTGTTTATTTTAACTTCATGTCATTGATCTTAAAGCTATACTCTGATATTATCTTAATTACTAAGGTGCATGATTTATTTCATATCTTGGTGGAGTATAAGTGAGACTCATAATCTCTATGTTAGGACGTGATGCCCATATAATTAGTAACATGAAAGAACTTGTTTGCAATCTCATATGTTAAGTTTATGTCTACTTGTTTGCCACACTATATTAAAGAGAGAGTGCATTTGTGAAACCATGAACCCCGGTCCATTTTTAATCATAAGAAACACTTTTCCAACCATTTTCAAGCATCTTTTACATTCAGCCATTTTAAAATCAGAAAATACAAAAACTCCTTTACTTCTTGCATTCACATATAAAAACCCCAAAAATACCATCAATCATCATTGCTATCATCCTTGCATTATTATTCATCACCATTGCATTTTTATTTGCTGTTTTGCATTCATTATTATCTTAATATCATTCTCACACCTTGTGCTTGACAACCACTTGGTGAGGTTGAGGGCACAAAGCAATTTACTTGTTTGCAGGAAATCTAGAGAAGGACAAGAAGATAAAACCCACACTACTGATTCCCCGAGAGTTCGATATTAAACCCTCGAGTCACCTTCTTGGGGAAAATCTTCCACTTCTACATACTCTGCACATGGAGGCTCAACCTATCCCTTATATATTATTTTCCTTTTCAGGGTATCAAGAGTATTTGTTGGCGTAGTTGAAGGAGAACAACACTCCCATCAATCCCGTCATCAAAAGGATTTTCTGGCGCCGTTGCCGAGGAATCATAGCTAGAAGGGTTTGTCCAAGGATATCACAACAAAGTCAACTTCATCACCAACTTGTGCTAACACCTAAGCTTAGGGAGGTTGCACCTATGTGAGCATCATCTTGTCCATCTTTACCTTCAAGCAAATTATCTTGTTTTGTTTTTGTCTTGCATATCATTTTTAGATTTCAGTTTGCATATTTTATTTTCAGTTTTGCATTTTGTTTTGCATTAGTTAATTCGGTTTGCATTGTTTTAGTGTCATTTTATTTTCAGTTTTGCATTAAAAATTAAAAACACATAAAAATCTGCTAAAATGGGTGATAGGACTAAGTTGTGTGACTACACAAATACTCCAAATGATCAATTTATTGCTAAACCTATTACCACACCTGAGATACAAGCTGATAGCTATGAAGTAAGTCCTAGTTTGTTGAACTTGATAACTAGGGAGCAATTTGGTGGTAGTGCTGTGGAGGATGCCTCTATGCATCTTCATGATTTTATTGAAATCTGTGACATGCAAAAATTTAAGAATGTTGAAAGTGATATTCTAAAACTGAAATTATTTCCTTTCTCGGGAGCTACGGAGCCGCCACGGCCTCAGATAATTCGGGAAAAATTAGGGCGTCCCTTCTCGGCGAAGACGAAGGTGTTGGTAAAAAGCCCCACGCGAGGAGGTGCTCGAGGGCCTGTTTGGTGGGTCCCACGCGGCCCCTGTACTTGGCCGCGTGGGCCCACCCCATTTGGCCGTCGTGGCCCTCCTGTCTTCGGTCTTCTTTCCTCCACCCTTCTCCTTATGAAAAACTGGCGTGGTATTTTTCCTTTAATTATTTGAGTTCGCGAAACTCCTGAAACAATAAAAACAAGAAAAAGGGGGTATTCTGCCTCCCAGATATTAAATGCCAAAATAGGGACTTTGTATGAAAGTCCCATAAATCATCTAAAAACATGCAAAACATCGATATAACAGTGCAAATAACATTCTAATAAGAAGATATGAGGTATAAAATGATGATACAAAATGCACGTATCATGTGGCCATTAAAATCAATAATGATACAGGTCATTACTTCCAGACAAAAAAATGACTAAGGCAAGGGGATCCCTTATTGCCTATACTATTCAATATAGTGGTGGATATGTTAGCGATCATGATTAATATGGCTAAACTTGATGGATAAATTGAGGGTGTCATCCTACATTTGGTAGATGGCGGACTCTCTATCCTCCAGTATGCGGACGATACAATTCTGTTTATGGAACATGACCTTGTGAAAGCTATGAACATGTAACTGATCCTATCAGCGTTCGAGCAATTATCAAGTTTGAAAATTAATTTTCATAAGAGTCAACTGTTTTGTTTCGGCAAGGCCCAGGAACACGCAGCTCAGTATGCTGATTTATTCGGATGTAAGCAAGGCCAGTTCCCTATTGGTATTTAGGTATACCAATTCACTATAGACGACTGACAAATGCCGAATGAAAGCATGTTGAGGAGCGGTTTCAAGCACGGTTGGCTAGTTGGAAAGGAAAGATGTTATCCCTTGGCAGAAGACTGGTACTCATCAATTCAGTGCTTAGTAATATGGTACTGTATATGATATCTTTCTTTCAGCTACCCAAAGGAGTTCTGAAAAAGTTGGATTATTTCCGATCAAGATTCTTTTGGCAAGGCGATAGCGAGAAAAAATATCGATTGGCTAGATGGGATGTTGTTTCTCGACCAAAAGATCAAGGAGGACTTGGTAACCACGATCTGCAAGTTAAGAATACGGCCCTTATAGGGAAATGGCTATTTAAGCTACTCTCGGAAGAAGGGGTATGGCAAACAATTTTAAAGCGAAAATATGTTGGCACAAAAGCATTGTCACAAGTCGTTTGGAAACCAGGTGACTCTCACTTTTGGGCCGGCCTCATGGCGTCGAAGAATAATTTCTTTCGCTTTGGGAAATTCGCTATTAGAGATGGTTCAGAAATTAGGTTCTGGGAGGATAAATGGTTGGGAAATACCACCCTCAAGGACCAATATCCGGCTCTGTATAATATTGTCCGTCATAAGAGCGATACGCTAGCCACGGTTATGCAGTCTTCGCCTCCGATTATGACGTTCAGGCGAGATTTGGTCGTACCTAGGTTAGAGGCATGGAATACCCTTTTAGGGTGTTTGGCCATGATCCATCTATCACCAGGATCGGACATATTTCGTTGGTCTCTGCATGAGAATGGTAAATTTCTCAGTGGATTCCATGTACAGAGCTCCGATTCAAACGGACTTGCCAATGGATAATAAAAAACTTTGGAAGATGAAGATGCCATTAATAAAAGTTAAAATATTTGCTTGGTATGTTCGTCGGGGAGTTATCCTCACCAAAGAAAACCATGTTAAGCGTAATTGGCATGGAAGTACGACGTGTGTTTTCTGTCTACATGATGAGACTATAAAACATCTTTTATTCGAATGCAATGTCGCACGTTCTATTTGGTCAACCGTCCAAGTTGCTTCAAATTTTTATCCACCACATTCCATTGCGAATATTTTTGGCGACTGGTTACATGGTATAGATCACAAATTTAGAACTACTATTAGGGTGGGGGCGATGCCGTAATTTGGTCGCTTTGCCTTTGTAGGAATGACAAGATTTTTAACGATAAAAATGTATCCCTTTTGCAGGTAATATACCGGTGTACAAGTTTGATCCGTTCGTGGTCCACATTACAATGCGTGGAGTTTCGAGACCTTTTTACGCTGCAACTGGAGATTACGACGAGGGACATTTTTACCCCACATGGGTGGCAGCGTGATATTCAGATTGGACCACCTCCATTGGCAGCTAGTATGATCTGTTGATTTATAATTTGTCTATGTTATGCTTTATACTTTGTTCGATGACTTGTCGGCTATGTGCATCTTGATATGCAGAGACCGGGTGTAATACTCAAACATTTTAATAAGTAATATAAAGCCCTTTATTAAAAAAAATTATGCGGACGTGATGCAGCGGTAAACTGAGTCACGAATTCACGATGAATGGCACGGTATATCCTTCTAGTTGAAATGGCTGATTCGAGTCTCGAATTTGGTCGCTTCAAGCCATTTCCCATCTCGGAGCGCCTGAAGCGTACCGTACTCCAAATCTCCAATTTGGAAAGCCAAAACATAGTTGACCGACGAAGGCCATAAAACCAAAACCCATACGAGCAACAGGTCATCTGCTAGACAGGAGAAAGAAAAAAAGAAAAAAAGCATTTCAGTTTCCCTCTCCCCTTTCAATGCCGCCCATCTCTCTCCTCCTCCTCCCCCTCCTCCTGCTCGCCGGCGCGGCGGCGGCGGCGGCGCCGGCGCCGGCGGAGCCCCCCACCCCATCTCCCCCTCCCCCTCCCCCTCCCCCTCCCCCTACCCCTCCGCCACCGCCGTCGGAGAAGAACACGACCCTCTACGAGCTCCTCCCGCGCTACGGCCTCCCCGCGGGCCTCTTCCCTCCAGCGTCACCGCCTTCTCGCTCGCCGACGACGGCAACCTCACCGTCGACCTCGCGGGGCCCTGCAGCGTCCACTTCGAGTACCTCACCTACTTCGAGGCCCGCGTCACGGGCGTCCTCCGCTACGGCTCCCTCACCGACATCCAGGGTGTCCAGGTCCGCCGCTTCCTCATCTGGTTCGACGTCGTCCGCGTCAAGGTCGACCTGCCCCCGCCATCGCGCTACGTCTACCTCGACATCGGATGGATCACGCGCAAGCTCCCCGCCAGCGACTTCGAGTCCGTCCACGACTGCGAGGACTCCAGCAGGAGGAGGTGCCGCCTCTCCTCTGCGCTCGCCACCGCCGCCACATGGTTCCAGGTCTGATGGATTTGATCCCGACCTGCTACTATTTTTCTAGTACCTGTTTGAGTTCGATGGATTATTGATCCCGCCCCGCTGCTATTTTGATCCCTCCCTTTCAGTTCGACAGATTATTGATTTCTTCAGCCTTGATTAGACCGTAGATTGAGCTATCGATTAGTTTCGTGAGCGACTCGTATTCTACCTAGAGACTTAGTTACTCCCGTGGTAGTTGGCTTTGACTTGCTGTACATTTCTGAGGTAATGCTGAAGCGAAAACAAGCCTTATAGCTGCTTCCAGTGTCGAAATTTTTTACATGGAAAACGAAAGACGGGCCATAATTAATTGCAAATTGTCGTGTGTGGTTGCGTCCTCTGCTGAGTTTCCTAGACTGGTCATAAACAAGTTATATCTGATATTGACAGATGTATTTCACATTTACTTGAAAAGGGATAAAATATTGTAATGCAGAACCAGTATTCCGGTAAGCAAGCATAATTGCTGCTAGAGATATCAGTCAAGTCTGCAATAAGCAGGTTGACATTCATATATCGTAGATTGCAGTGGCGATTCTACTAGGGAGGCTTTAACAGGCTTAAGCCTACCCTCCAAAATGCTATTACTACATAATCAGCTTAACATATCACTTGAAAAAAAATATTGAGGTGTTTTACATGCAAGAATTGCAATGCAATTGCTAATTAGGCCTAACAACTTGATTTTGAGCCTACCCTCCTTTTTCATGCTAGATTCGCCACTGGTAGATTGAGCTATCGATTAGTTTCGTGAGCGACTTGTATTCTATCTAGAGATTTACTTACTCCCGTGGTAGTTGCCTTTGACTTGTTGTACATTTCTGAGGTAATGCTGCAGAGAAAACAAGCTCATAGCTGCTTCCTGTGTCCAAATTTACTTGGAAAAAGAAAGACGGGCCATACTTAATTGCAAATTAGCCTGTGTGGTTGCGCCGTCTGCTGAGTTTCCTAGACTAGTCATAAACAAGGTATATCTGATATTGACAGATGTATTTCACATTAACTTGAAAAAAGATTAAAATATTGTAATGCAGAACCAATATTTCAGTAAGCAAACATGATTGCTGCTAGAGATATTGATGAATTGTGAAATAAGCAGGTTGACACTCTGCTGTTGTATCATCTTGAACTGAAGAAGTGTGAATTGGAAAACACCATTCGATATGAGGATAACTTGTAGGGCCCAGGGATACATGGCAGCAAAACGTTTCAGACTAGATGATCTTTGTGATGGTACACACTACAGAGCAATGCCACCATAATAGTAACCATGTAGATGGTTGCTTTGTTCTTTCGCCTATTTGGTCAGTGTTGAATTTGAGGTTGGTAGCTGTATGTGCTCCTCCTTGACCAGACATATCATTTGATTATTAGGATAAAGATCCACTGTGGTGTGAAAATATCTGCACTGTTAACATATTATTATTTCCTGTATTTGGCTTTTCTGCACTAATTATCTTTCAACAACATTGCACATGGCGTGTAGATAATGCGCTTGGTTGTACTTGTACATCAAAGTTGTGATCAGGAAGACAGGAATATGTCTTTATCATGATACCATAGTTTTGATGTTCTAGCTGACTGCTGCATTAACTTCTGTTTCTAAATATAATCATGAACCTTGCAGGACTTCTTTGCCCAATTTTAGGGGATGCGGAAGGTCTATAATTTTGTGGCAGCATCACATGAGGTAAATGCAGAATTTTAATTTCCGTTCCTCTGCCTTTGTTAGGTCCATGTAAATGCTCCAATCATTCTTGTTCGTAATCTTCCATTTTGAATGTACGGTGGATTGTCTTCTGTGAGGCACACACATAGTTTGGAAGTATGCATGTGGCAATGGATCTGTTGCTATGACTTTGAAAGAAACATGTTTAAAAAATATTTGAGAGGGCATATTTTTTATTTTTGTTGTTTGAAACTACAGAGAACCTTGCAGATTTGTTGGACTCTGTTTGCCTGATTTGCTCTTGGCACTCTTCTCATTATGCATTTTTGCTCACTTGATGATTGGCGGACTTCTGTTTTACAAACTCTATTTATCTTCCGAGACTTTCTTGTGATGGAACTCCTATGTTGAGCCTTGCATGTTCAGTTAACATGCCTTCTGATACTGTTACCACCAACTAACAAGTGTAACACTGTCCATCTCTTCTGACAAATAGTGAATGTGAATCTAATATGTCATCCAAAACTTGGCCAGAATGGATCGCAAATTAAATTCGGACAAGCTTCCCTTATTGCTAGTGGCAGATTTCTTTTTTTCGAGATCACCTAAATGCTAGGCACTGTATACAGCAAATGCAGAGTAGTAATAATGGCCCGAGGCCTTGCCGACAAATCTGAAACCACCTCTGTAGAGATATAAGGCAATGGCCCCGGAGAGCTGTTGGTTGTTGGCTCTTTGCACCCTCATGTTGATGCTCAAGTATATCTTGCACCCTTATGTTGATGCTCAAGTATATCTTGCTTATTGGATCATTACTGTTAAAAAACATTTACATAGTTTTTTCCCGATTATATGTACAATTTGATTATTCAGTTAATCTCTAGTAGCTTAGACTAATTTATACTGCCTACTTTCTGTAGCTTACGGCCTTCCGCGTCCTGAAGGAATTGGAGCACCGCATCCGCATTTGTCAGACAATAGACATGGTGTTATATGTCTCTACGACTTCTATATAGTACTGATGGCTGCGGTCTGAGCTTTACATTTGTTTGGGAGCCGCACGATCTTATGAAAATGTATTGGTTATTTTAGTCCAAACTGATGCTTTATGCTTCGTGCTTCAATGCAATGAAATTTCTGAAGTGGTTGAGTATGTTCCATCATTTTTTTGGAACTTTGAAAGTCTGCACACAAGTTTCATGTTTTGTGTGCCAACAGCAGCGATCACACTGATGTGCAGTAAGCAAATATCTTCTGGATAAAACTCAAGAACAATGCCTACAACATGGGTCCTGAGTTTCTAAGCAGGAATACATTTCCTGGCTGAATGGCTTGAACCTATTTTACATTGCCAACGCCTCTTAGATTAGAATAACAAGTATTCTAGTTTAAATAATTAGAGTGGTAAACATTCTGGCCTCACCACACAGAAAACATGACCTCCTTTCGCTAGCACTAGCACTGCCCTAGCGTGTTTTCGGAAGAAAAACACTAGCACTGCCACAAACAACATGACCTTATTCTCCCAGAGGTTCTATACAGACTCTGCTAAGATCATCAATAAAGTAACTGATCTTGGAATTATGTTGAATTGGGTGGGCGATAGTCCCTGAAAACGGAGGAAGAGCCACCGGATGCAGGGGAAGGCGAAGAGGCTACAAAGTTACTTCCTGGTACTGATGCCGAGGGATGCCCTTGATGCCCAGGACCTGCAAAGCGAGATGGACTTGCTGTAGAGAAAGTTGCTGGACTTCTTGGAGTGTGGCCCTGTAAGGTCACAAGTGGTTTTAGCTCAGTTCTATCACAGCAACCATTATAAATGCTTCATTTAGCCAAACGCATCAAATTAATACAACAAAGAATTGAAAACATTCTCAAGCCTGAGAACTTTCAGAAAATCAGTATTATTATTATCAAAACGTATTGACTGATGTGGTTAGACTCACTATCTGCAGTCTTCTTTTCAACAATACCTAACACTGATTTACTAAAGCATCAAACACAGAAATGTAGATTTGAACTCAAAACAGGACCACTGCAACAACTTACCGAGTTGTGGTGGAGAGAACCAAATGGAGACCTAGCAAAAGAGGCTGTTGAAGGAGAAATATTGTGAACAGGATGCAAGGGGCGTCCAGGAGTGCCCTGGTTGGAACCACCATCTGACTCCCCAGCAAACTCACTGAAATTGACATTGACGGTCATTCTAGGCACCTGTCTAGGAACAAAGCTTCCATCAGCTGCGTTTTCTGAAGGCTGGGGCATGGCAGCACGCAAGGAAGCCTGTGTGCTACGCGTTCTGATTTCTTCTTCGGCATTTAAGATCTGTTCAAACAGACAAAAACAATCCTACTTAGTACACTGAATAGTGAATACCAAGGATAAATTCCTTAAGAAAATAGAGCATACAACCACCAATACACTAACAGCGAGGCTTAATAGAGCTGATTGAAAATCATGCAGTAAATTGCAATTATTGTTTATATTCAGAAACGACCAGATTGCCTTCACAAATCTATATCTAGTAGCAACAAAAGATCAACAGGAAGACTGATATCCACACAGTAATCCGATGAAGTACCACCATCCCATTGTCTGTTATTCAACTCTGGTACTAATAGAACTATATAATCACAATGTATAGCATTTGAAGTCGCTGCATATGCAGGAACATGATTAATATCTTTATAAATATCAGGTAAGGAGAATAACAATTGAAAGTATTATAACTTGCATAATTTTAAAGCCTGCTACGAATTTCATAGTTTCTTATGTCAAATTAGCATATGTACGCAAGTCCAATTACTTTGAAGAACTTTCCTGTCTGTAATGAACTAATGACAAACTTGCTACAAATTTGTCCAGGTACTTTATTAGAAGTTGATGCATATTTAAAGCAGGACTTCATTATTTAAACAGTTCCATATTCAGGATAGCAAGTCTACAATTTTTGGATTCAGATAATTTTCAACTGGAAGGACCCGTTTGAATCAGTGTCTTTCAACTGTGTACTGGATAGATGATAAAAGCAGACAAACCCAGAGAAATTATCAATATGAAGTTCTCTACCACATGACCCGACATTACCCGGTATTCAACATTCAGTCACGCATTTAAGCGGAGAAACAAAGTAGCAGGCATGAAGTACATAGCAACTAGTTTTGAACAACAATCACAATCAACACAACAAGAAAAACAGAGTTAGCACAAACAATACCTGCTTCAGCATCTGCACCAGATCGTGCTTTTTCTTACTTAAGCTATCCAGCTTGTCAGTCAACTCTCTCTTCCTTTCTTCAACTCCATCATGGCAACTCACCTAAAGTAGAAATAAAACTCAGATTCAGATGTCCCAAACTACCAATGAAAAAAAAACAAGAATGTAGATAGTCTGTGTGATTAAGTACCCGATCATACGTAGATAGTCACAAAACACTGACAAAATGTCCACACAAAACTACCAAACTGTTGTTGAACAAAGCTGGCGTTCAGAAGCAACCGACAATATCTTGTATTCTCACCAAAGAACCAACTGTTGTCTAGTGCAGCTAAGAAGCTTAATTGTCGAGTAAATCTCAAAACATTCGTTCCTTCAAACAAAAAAAACTAGAATAAAAAACAGTCCAACCTAGGAATTTCATCCTATTTTCAACACTGCTAAACATTTAGATTCTAATACAGAACCAGCATGAAAGTAGCAATTGTAAAAATGTACAGTTAATATTTCACTAGTGGACATTTTGCAATGACCTAAATCTCCATAAGTCATCAGTTTTCATCTATTGGACATTTCCCCTATGGCACAAACTCTCAGTCTACGTGCGCCCCTAAATTAGGTTGATAGCAATTATCACAATTTCAGCTACAATTCCGCAAAGAGCAGCAGGGAGCTACCAGCCTCACCTCCGGGTTGTGGTCGACGCCTTCGCTTTCGCCCTGGCCTTCTTCGGGATCACCATTGCCACTAGCATCACCACCTCCGACGACTACCTCCCCCGCGTCGTCCATTTCCACATCCTCCACCGCCCCCTCCTCATGCTCCTCCTCTTCTACAACATCCCCACCTTGCTGCTGCTCGACCAGCCCCTCTTCCTCCACTTCTTGATGCCCTGCCTCCTCCTGCGGCTGCTGCTGCACATCATGCCCCTCCTCCTGCTGCTGCTGCTGCTGATCCCCGTCTACCGCTTCCGCCTCCCCGACGGGTCCCGCGGCGCCTTCATCCAGGCGGGAGTTGGGGGATGAGCTCGGGGAGTTGGGCCGGGTAGCCCCCGCGAGGCGGGAGACGGCGAGGGACCGGCTGCGGAGGAGGCGGCGGAACCGGGACGCGGAGAGCGTGGGCGGGGGCACCGGCCAGTGGCGCGCGGCGTCGTCCCCGGCCCGGTGGAGGTTGCCGCGGTACATCGAGATCGACACCATCTCCCTGCCTCCGCCGTGGGGGTTTCGCACTTGCGAGACTTCTTCGGGTTCGAGCGGGCGGCGGCGGTCGTGGGTTCCGCTTCCGGTACCGCCGTTGGGCCTTCTCGGCTGAGCTTTTCGCGTTTTCCTAGAGGAATTTTTAGGTAGCCCTCACCCAACTTCAGTTGGGCTTCTTTGCTTAGTTAGCGGCGGCTTCTTTTCTACCTAATGGACTTGTCAGCTGGACTATGGGTCTATTACAGTCACGTTGGGCCCTTACACAATTTTAGTTGGGCTATATACCTGCTAGCTTCACTTGATAGAAGCAGCCCTCAAGAAAATAAAAATTGGCAGTAGAAGCTTTGATCAGTTAATTCTTCTTTGTCTCAAAAACAAAAAAAAGCGTATCAGTTCAAACAAAAGATAGAAGCTGATAGAGCTTAGCCATAGCCAGCAACCTACGTTGCGCAATGAAGAATCAGCGGACGATGTTGCCTTGCCCATACGTAGATAACACATCTCTTAGACCACTGCATGCACCGGCCGACACCAACGAGGCAACAAGTCAATGCATTTTCGTTGCTGCTGCTGCAATCGAGAACGGATCTGATGCGAAGTTAGAAACGTAGAATTGACCAGTCGGCAGTGCTTTTAGACGAGGACGATCGTGTCGTCTACCGTCTACCACCCCGCCATCACAAGGTCCAAAGCCAAGGGACGTGGTTCCAACCCAACCCGGAACATGTTGGTGCTGGTGCGCAGGCGCCAAAAAGAACAATCAGCGCGCGTGCAGTTCCAAACCCCCAAAACGAAAGGTGCTCTGCGTGCATGGGAGAAAATGCTTTATGGTTAATTTGTTCATTCAGACAAGGACCTGCCAACCGATGGCTATCTCCCACCTTCCCATCCATGGACTGCAACATGAATCAGACAAACTTTCTATTTTTTTCTCTTTGAGTCTCGTTTTATCCGAAACAGTGAAGTATTGCTGGCTGATCGTCCGTGGTTTTTTTCTCTTCCTTGTTGGAAGGGTTTTCCACGTTAAAATCTCGTGTTCCCGTTGGTTTGATCTTGATTTACTTTATCGTTGTTTTGCCTATCGCTTGTAACAACAAGTGAAAGGTCCTTATCCGTCAGGACGACTCCACCTTTACCTTTCTTCTCAACTTGATATTTTTTTTTTAACATTAAAGTACTGCATTGAAACGTGGCGAGGGTTACACAGCGAATTACATCAGGACCCAAAGAGAAAAGAAAATTACAACATGGTCCCTGGTCAAATGCAGAGAGGACCTCAAACAGAAATTTGGGAACACGATCAGGTCCTCCGAGAAGCTCGAACTCAACCTCATCGCCGCTGGGGACGCACCACTTGGGACGACGAGGGCGCCATGGCGATATGATCTACGTCTTGTTTTTACTCCTATATTGGGAGTTACTCTACGTATTGCTTGACGTAAAACCAATAGTGGATTTGTTTCTGTCTTTTGTTGGGAGTGCCCCGGCCAATAGCCTAGAAAGTATCCCTCGTACCGAGACTGAATGATTTGGGCTGGCAGAGTAGTTATTACCTTTGCAATTGCAGTTCGAATCTATCCGATCTTTATCTTTTTGCTCAAAGAACGAAGAAAACCCCTTGTCGAAGCCCTTTATGATAAGCTTCCCTGGATCTGGGAAGTTTCTTTTTCACGGTATTGGGATCGTTTGATCGATTTCCTTGATTTGATCGCTACTTATGGGGTGGCGGAGGAAGACTCGGCATGAAGGCCAGCCGCTACTGAGAAAGCGAATGGTCAGCGCGAGGGTTCGACGACTTAGCGATTTCATCCGAGTGTGTGTAAGGCGGGTGGCATTCTTAGCCATAAGCTCTAAGCAACCACCTACTTGTAATATGGTATCCTTTCTCTCTTCCTGGGACTTGAGGGGGGGCTTGATCGATGGACCAAATTTGTTGCATCAGCATGGGGGTCTTGGTGATGGATGATCTTTATGGTATTGTGATGTCGACTCAACCTTTTTCCTGAATAATTGAGCTGTCTAGATAATGAATAAGTTGACGCGTACACTGTATGGACCCTTGCTCTCCTGCAGGAAAAAATTTGAGCGCCTTGACCCGTCCTAAGAGAAGATGTACAACAATTCTCTAAATCGATGATGTCATGTCCTTATTGTTAGAGTATATATGTGTATATTGTAGTTTTCCCACCTGTTAGGGGGCTTTCTGTATATTTGCCTGTACCTGTACTATATATATTGTGGCCTTTGGCCCCTGGTAATACAACAAGTCTATTTCCCTAACATGGTATCAGAGCGAGGTTAGGACTTTTTTTCTCCACCTACCGCACGCGCCGTCGCCGCCGTCGCGCCCCGGCACCTCGCCGCCGCGCCCCGGCCGCCACCGCCGTCTCCTTCCGGCCTCCCCGTCGCCGGCCGCCCTGCTCTCCGCGCCCCTCGCGGCTTCTCTCCTCGAGCTCGTCCGCGTCCTCGCCCAACTTCCCCGTCCCGTCCCCGTCCCCGTCCCCGGCCGGTCGACCTCGTCCCCGTCCCCCGGCGCCTTCCCTGCTCGCCTGCTCCCGCTGTCGCCGACCATCCCTCTCCCCTCCGCGTCGCCGCTCTCCCTCTCTCTCCCCGCTGGCCGGCCTCCCCTCGTCCCCGTCGTCGACCACCCCGACGCCGCTTCTCCTCTGGTCTCCGCTCCGGCCGGCCTCCTCCATCGCCGCCGACCTCCCCCATCGCCGCCGGTCCCATCCCAAGCTCCGCCGCCTCTCCTTGCAGCCGCCGCCGCCGTCCGCCAGGTCGTCCCCGACACGCGCCTCGATCGGGGTCGGCTCGATCTGTTTCGGGGTCGGCTCGATCTGTTTTCCGCGGCTCGGCTCGGCTTCGTCGGCTCGGCTCGGTCCGCCGGCTCGGCTCAGCTGCCTCGCTGGCTGGTTCGGTTTTCTGACTCGTCTGTTTCGTGAGTAAAAAAAAAACAGGTACAATGTCTTCCTCGTCGGGCTATGTTGCGATTCCTCACTGCCCGGTGATTTTTGATGGCGCGAATTACCCTGATTTCGCTGCCTTCATGCGCGTCCATATGCGCGGTCTTCGTCTTTGGGGTGTGCTTTCTGGCGAGGTCTCCTGTCCGCCGCGCCCCGTTGCTCCTCTGGCACCCATTGCGCCGCCGCCTGTTACCCTTGCTCCCGATGCTACTCAGGAGGTCAAGGATGCAGCCCAGAGTGCTTATGATACTGCTCTGACTGATTATGACCGGGAGGTCAAGGAGCATTCTACTGCTGTTGCGACGTACCGGCTGGATATGTCTGACTACGCTCAGTGGATAGATGAGGATGCTCGTGCTGCTGCTGTCCTTACTTCCAGTGTTCTGCCTCAGTATATTGCTGAGTTCATGGGTCTTCCCACTGCTGCTGCTCAGTGGACTTTTCTTCGTCAGCGCTATCAGCCGTCTGGCGATGCTCTTTACCTGTCCGTGGTTCGTCAGGAGCATGATCTTCAGCAGGGTGATTCCACTATTGATGACTTCTACACTCAGAGTGCTGCTATATGGCGTCAGCTTGATTCTCTTCGTACTGCTGTGTGTGGCACCTGTCCCTGCTGTCTGACTGTGCGCGCGGATCTGGAGTTTCAGCGTGTCTATTAGTTCTTGTCGCGGCTCCGCAAGGAGTTTGAGCCGCGCCGTGCCCAGCTGCTTGCCCGTGGTCGTGTTCCGCTCTCTGAGGTACTAGCTGAGCTTCGGGCTGAGGAGACTCGTCTTCGTGGTGCTGGTCTTCTTGAGGTTCCCTCTGTACTTGCTGCTCGTGGTCCTCCTGTGCCGTCTGCTCGTGGTCCTTCTGTGCCGCCAGCCTCGTTGCGGTCTCCAGGTCCACCGATACTCTCTCCTCCTCCGGCCCAGAGTCAGCCTCAGCAGCCCCGTGCGTCTCCTCGTCCTCCCTGCGCCTACTGTAACAGGTCTGGTCATGATATCTCGAGCTGCTGGAAGAGGGATCCCAGCTTGCGTCAGCAGTACCATGCTCGTAGGCAGGCTGGTTCTTCAGGATCTTCTGCTGTTGCCCAGGCTGGATTGTCAGGATCTTCTGCTGCTGCACTGTCTGATCAGGACATTATCCGAGGTCTTCGTAGTCTGCTCGCTGCTACAGGCTCTTCCTCGACGGGTACTGCTGGTTCTGTGCCTAGCTCTTCGGGCACCATGCGACCACCACCTTCTACACAGTCAGGTACGTCATCCCCGTGGTATCTGGATTCTGGAGCTTCTTTTCATATGACTTCTGCGTCTTCTATTCTTTCTGCTCTTCGCTCTTTTATTTCTCATGTCCGTGTTATCACGGCTGATGGTACCTCTCTTCCTGTTTCCAGTCGAGGTACCCTTTCTACTTCCTCTTTCTTTGTTCCTGATGTTTCTCATGTTCCTAGTCTTAAGATGAACCTGTTTTCTGCTAGTCAGCTTACTGATTCTGGTTGTCGCATCATTCTTGACGCTGATTCTTGTGCTGTTCAGGACCGTCGTACACAGGCCCTGGTTGGAGCTGGCCCTCGCAGCCTTGAGTCCCCGGGGCTATGGGAGTTAGACTGGCTTCGCGTTCCTTCCGCTGACTCTTCATCATCCAGTCCTTCTGCGGTTGCTGCTTCTGTCACTGGCTCTTTTCAGCAGTGGCATCATCGGCTGGGTCATCTTTGTGGCTCCCGTTTATCGTCATTAGTTCGTCGTGGTCTTCTGGGGTCGGTCTCAGGAGATGTGTCTTTACATTCGTGTCAGGGTTGTAGGTTAGGCAAACAGATTCAGCTTCCCTATCCTACTAGTGCGTCTGTATCTCAGCGACCTTTTGATTTAGTTCATTCAGATGTTTGGGGTCCGGCACCCTTTGCTTCTAAAGGGGGCCATCGATACTATATTTTGTTCATTGATGATTTTTCACGGTACACCTGGTTGTTTTTTATGCGCTCTCGCAGTGAGGTGCTTGCTATTTATCAGCGCTTTGTGGCCATGGTTCGTACTCAGTATTCCACTCCTATTCGTGTGTTTCGTGCTGATTCTGCAGGAGAGTATATCTCCCAGCACCTGCGTGGTGTCCTTGCTGAGCAGGGCACCCTTGCCCAGTTCTCGTGTCCCGGCGCCCATGCTCAAAATGGTGTCGCCGAGCGTAAGCATCGTCATATTCTTGAGACTACCCGTGCTATGATGATTGCTTCCTCTCTTCCGCCGCATTTCTGGGCTGAGGCTGTTGCTACGTCGACTTACCTCATTAACATTCAGCCTTCTGCTGCCCTTCAAGGTGGCATTCCTCTCGAGCGTCTTTCTGGTACCTCTCCAGACTACTCGGCTCTTCGTTTATTTGGTTGCGCTTGCTATGTTCTTCTTCCTCCTCGCGAACGCACCAAACTGACCGCTCAGTCTGTTGAGTGTGTTTTTCTTGGATACAGTGATGAGCACAAGGGCTACCGCTGTTGGGACCCTGTTGGTCGTCGGATGCGCATCTCCCGTGATGTCACGTTTGATGAGACGCGGTCCTTCTATCCTCGCCACACCTCTGGCACTTACCCGGTGGATGATATCTCTTTTCTCCTTTTTCCTGATTCACCTCCTGCTGTCTCTTCTCCACCTCCTAGTTCTTGTGCACCTCCTCCATCTTCGGCGCCATCCTCTCCTCCGCCTAGTACTCCTCGTTCTCCTGCTTCGGCTCCTCCTTCTCCTATTCCTTCTTCCTCTTCTTCTGATGAGTCGTCTTCCGCCGATGAGTCTTCCCATTCACGGCCTGTTCGTCAGCGTCGTCCTCCTGACCGTTATACTCCTAGTAAGTATGGTCTTTCTGTTGTCTCCGAGCCGACTTCTTATCGGGATGCTGAGCGTCATCCTGAATGGCAGCTTGCCATGGCTGAGGAGATCGCTGCGCTTGAGCGCACTGGCACCTGGGATCTTGTTTCTCCCCTTCTGGTGTTCGTCCTATCACGTGTAAGTGGGTCTATAAAATTAAGACCCGCTCTGATGGATCTCTCGAGCGCTATAAAGCGCGTCTTGTGGCTCGTGGCTTTCAGCAGGAGCACGGCCGTGACTATGACGAGACTTTTGCCCCTGTGGCTCATATGACCACTGTTCGTACTCTTCTTGCTGTTGCTTATGTTCGACGCTGGTCTGTGTCCCAGCTTGATGTTCAGAATGCTTTTCTTAATGGCGAGTTGAGTGAGGAGGTTTATATGCAGCCTCCTCCTGGGTATTCTGTTCCTGATGGGATGGTTTGTCGTCTTCGACGATCTCTATATGGCCTGAAACAGGCCCCTCGTGCCTGGTTTGAGCGCTTCTCCTCAGTGGTTATCGCCGCAGGCTTCTCTCCCAGTGCTCATGATCCTGCACTGTTTGTCTACACCTCTCCTCGGTGTCGGACCTTGCTGCTTCTCTATGTTGATGACATGATCATCACCGGTGATGACCCTGAGCACATTGCCTTTGTTAAGGCTCGTCTACGTGAGCAGTTTCTCATGTCTGATCTTGGTCCTCTTCGCTACTTTCTTGGGATTGAGGTTTCTTCTACAGCCGATGGCTTCTTTATCTCCCAGGAAAAGTATATTCAGGATCTTCTTTCTCGGGCTGATCTTAGTGATGACCGTACTGTTGAGACTCCTATGGAGCTTAATGTTAAGCTTCGTCCTACTGATGGTGATCCTCTTCCTGATCCCACACGTTATCGTCATCTTGTTAGGAGTCTTGTTTACCTTGTTGTCACTCGCCCGGATATCTCTTATCCTGTTCATATTCTGAGTCAGTTTGTCTCAGCTCCTATCACCGTTCATTACAGTCATCTCCTCCGTGTTCTTCGTTATCTTCGTGGCACGATTACTCGTCGTCTTTTCTTCCCTAGTTCCAGCTCTCTCCAGCTCCAGTGTTACTCGGATGCTACGTGGGCGAGTGATCCTACGGATCGTCGTTCACTTTCTGCTTACTGTGTGTTTCTTGGTGGTTCGCTTGTTGCTTGGAAGACGAAGAAACAGGTAGCGGTTTCCCGTTCGAGTGTTGAGGCTGAGCTGCGGGCTATGGCTTCGTTGATTGCTGAGGTGACCTGGTTACGGTGGTTGCTTGCAGATTTTGGGGTCTCTGTTACGACACCCACTCCTCTTTTGTGTGACAGTACAGGTGCTATCAGTATTGCACGTGATCCGGTCAAGCATGAGCTGACCAAGCATATTGGTGTTGATGCTTTTTATACACGTGCTCAGGTACAGGATCAGGTTGTTGCGCTTCATTATGTGCCTTCAGATTTGCAGTTGGCGGATTTCTTTACAAAGGCACAAACCCGAGCGCAGCATGACTTCTTACTCTCCAAACTCAGTGTTGTGGATCCACCATGAGTTTGAGGGGGGGTGTTAGAGTATATATGTGTATATTGTAGTTTCCCCACCTGTTAGGGGGCTTTCTGTATATTTGCCTGTACCTGTACTATATATATTGTGGCCTTTGGCCCCTGGTAATACAACAAGTCTATTTCCCTAACACTTATCACGTTAAACAATGTAGATCACTTGGTCATGTCACGGTTGCTTATGAGATTTGGTACCGATGCGGCGACCTAGACGTAAAACACATGTCCCGTTGCACGGTTTCAGGTACCTCTGATTCGGATGGTATATATCCGGATTTCCTCTTTGTTGAAAGCATTGTTTGGAGAGTTCAGATATTTTTTCTGTGTAGAAACCAAACATGCTTTGATAGCGCGACGTAGGCGCTTGTGCATTGTTCGCTTATTGGAGGCGTCGCTTTTTGGAGAACTTCGGCCATAGTCATGGGTGTTGTAATGGTAGTTTGGGTCCGGCTGCTGCGAGTGATTGTTCACTGTTGCGGGATCTTTTTTTCTTCTTCTTTTTTTCCTTTTTACCTATGTGCATCCTTGATATCTCGACTAATTATTTATATTATGTTGGTGCAAAGGCTGATGTAATTAGGCATTTTGATATTAATATAATCTCTTTATCGAAAAATAGAAGCAGCTCAAACTTTTTTTTGAGAAACAGTACACAAGCGTACATACATGTGCATACACTCACCACTATAAATGCACGCACGTACACCCTAACTCTATGAGCACCTTCGAAAGACTGAGCCGGTGAATCAGGTCTTGAGATTGACGATGTCACAACAGGCGTCTCGTTATTGATGGGAATGTCAACTCCCACTAAAATAATATTCCGCTTTTATGACACACACACAAATATCAAACCTTGAGTTTGAAATCTGATGGGCAGGGGGTAGAACCACCATTCTAGCCATCCAACCACACCACCATTCTAGCCATCCAACCACACGTTGATTCTCCAACTCAAACTGTTCTGATCGAAGACGCATGCCTGTCATCCATGAGAAAAAGGATGTAGGAGGTTCGGGTCTGGAACTCCGGTACCAAAAATTACTTTGATTTATCTGAACTCCGCATGTGAATCGCCACACAAAGAAACGATGTCTCATCCCCTGCTGCAATTGCGCCACCCTTCCCCACCGGCCTTCTCGTTGCCTTCATTTTCTTGTTGCTTCTCCTCTAGGCCCTCTACTCCCACATCCTTCTCCTCCCTTCTCCGTAGCCGAGAGTTCACCGCCATAGCCATGGTCATGGTGGAGGTTCAAATCAGAGAGATGAGACTGGGTGAAATTAAGTGTATGGAGCCTCCATGTGTGATTTTGATTACAACCATGTTCAAGAGTTTTATTATAAGAGAAGAATTCAAGATATATGGTTCTACATCTAGGTCATCATTGACTCATTACTGAGTCATGGTTGAACAAAGCTTGGATCATGCAATCAAGTGAAAATTAATTGTGTATGTTACGCGATTCTGATAGACCATGAATAAGATCTAGTGATGACCAAGTTGATGTTCAAGGTGTGATCGAGAGGCTGATCATGAGATAGTCGAGCATACATCAAGCATGCCATCAAGAAATGAAGATTATTTCATCATTCGTGCTTACCTTTAAAACATCATCATAATGAAAAGAGAAGAAAATTATAGATCGATAGTGTAAGTGGTCTTGTGAACTAATGAATGACCAATGTGCTTCGTGCTTGCATATGGTGTTAGATATAATTCCGTGGGCTTGCATAAAATAAGGATATCATATAACCCATGTGAGGATGACATCAAGTGATGATCGTGAGAATGGAGTGCAACTTCAATATGAGTACATCGAAGAGATCATATGCTTGAATCCTCCCATCGATTAGATGGTAATTGACATATGATGCATTCTCATGGTGATTATGAGGAGCACAATTTGTGATTTTTCACCAACGAAGTGCAATCAACAAAGATGTTCCATTTTTAGGCGAGTGTAATCGTCATCACCTAACTAAAGTGAAATGCTCAATGCAAAAGTATGACCTTCACTAAGAAGAGGATTTGATTGGTAGAGTACCATATCTACATCTCGACTCTAAAATTTGTTGCTTTGGTGAAATTTAAGAGATAAGTATCTTGCCACTTTTTTATGTTTTACCTTGCATTTGTTGCATCGGTTTGATGTCTTCACATTGTTTTGCCCGAGTGAGAGCGTGTGATCTTATTACTTAGCATAATGTATAGAACCTACATATGTTTACTTTACTGGCTTACCTGTAATAATAATGCTCTAACTATCTAACTTAACATCTTCAATGATAACGTTCAACTAACTGCAAGTTATCATGTTCAGTGATATTTATTATCATCACAAGTTACTACCTACTCTTATGTGTGAGTTATAACACGTTTGTTTCTTTATGTACATCTAGCACATGACTCGTATATAAGTATCTCAGAGGTGAGCTAGAAGCCTATAAGTATAGGGAAGGAGGCAAGGGGCATGGCCATGTGTCTTCAAGGAGCCAGTTATGCTCAGTACTTTGCACAGTAGTGTTATGTTTTTTAACTGCGTTGCTTTGAAACAGAACATATCTTGTTGTGTTTATCACAACCGTATCTAGAGGCTGGTTAGGGTTGGGAGGCATCGGGACAAGATCGCATAGTACTTACAAGATTCCATGTCAACTGCCTGAATCATATCGTAATACTGGAGAGGGTCCAGAGCATATCTCTCTGTTTTAGCAAGATAGCTAGTGACGTTTTAGGTGCGGGCGTGCCAGTATACTTTTGTATACAAATTAAATGTAGGGGAAACACATGGAAATAGAAAAGAAGTATTTTTTCGGTTATCGACAAATTACATATTTCTATTCCGCATGTATTTTGTATCATGCGCCTGAATATTCATATGACTGACACGATTGTAATGATCTTGATTCCTGAAATCTCTGAAGATATTCAGTTAATTACATATGTGGGTCTATACTGCAGAATACCTCCGAAGCTGCATAAAATGGTCACCTTCAATCTCTAGTTCATGTCCTCGTATGTTATGCATCCAGATAAAACAACTCAAACAAACACATAAGAGAGAGACACATTTTAACGTGGAAAACCCTAGTCGGAAAAAAACCACGGTGGCACGGAGGCCAAATCCACTATATGAAATGTTTACATGTGAGAGGGATTACAACGATCATTCTATTGCTTGGTGATAATGTAGACAGATCTTATTTCATCAATGAATGAAAATTTAGTCTTGTTTGCCCATGGTCCATCGGTAGCAAAATTGTACATGAAGTCCGAAATCGCCGGTCAATTGACGTCGTCGGTCACGGGAAACAGTATACGAGGCTGAGATGAAATACTAAATCACCAGTCGATGTAATTTCTGGCTCTGCACATTTAATAATGCTGGAGCTTTGTATTTCCATGGTGCATGCTCATGCCTTTTTCTTTGGATCGTCACATGTATAGGCTTTGTACAAATACTAGTTGAATGCCCGTGCGTTGCCACGGGCATCCCTGTTAAATCACAACATGTTTCCAGCAGCATGTTCACAACATGTTCCCAGCAGTATCACAACACGTCCCGACCCTGTCCACACAGCTACCGGTGCCGGTCCTCTGTGAGGTACGACTGCGAGAAGACGTCTGTCGCAACTTTCATTTTCGCTCCCTTGTAGCATTGGGAGCAGTCGTTTGTAGTCTCCTACGTTGGCCAGAGGGCATCCACCGCAATGCCCGCTGCCCATACACAATGGAGCTCCACACTCTTTGATGGAGCCGCCCCACAAGAAGAATCGATTTCACCACAGAAGGATAGAGAAGATGGATAGGAGACATAGACGTGGTGGTGGGATTCATAGAGAAGATGACCGCAGAGGGAATGTAATCAATGTGGTTGTGTTCAGGTTTGGTCGCGTTAGCGGCATGTCATCTCGGGTAAAGGGGATAACCATATACTCCCTCCGTCATAAAAATAAGTGTTTTTGATTTGTCCAAACATAGGATATATCTACACGTGTTTCATGTATAGATACATTCATATTTGAATAAATTTAAGACACTTATTTTGGGACAGATGGAGAACTTTGTTGGTCAAAACCTTGTCATAAAGGCCCAAAATATGTCTTAATGAGTATATGAACTAAAAATTAAATATACATAAACATTGTGGAAATATTGTGGAAATCTAAAAAAACAAATTGTGGAATTTGTGTGTACACACTGCACCCTTGTTTGACGGACAAGTTCACGACCTACATGGTACCATCTAAAAAAATCAAGTGACTCTCTCTCCGGTCTTCCCCTCACCACTCCGCAGTCCTTTCTTTCTCTGCCCCAAGTCCCGACGGTGATGGCCGCCGGTCCTCGCCTCCGCCGTCTGTTCGCCAGCCCTACCTCTCTGCCGGTTCGTCGACCTGGAGGAACACCCAGTGTGCCGTCCCTGCAGTTCCTCGCCAACCCCCGACTGGTTCGTCTACCTCAAGCTCCCTGACTGCTGACCGATTAATCGACCTTCGCGCGCCGGCGCCGCCAGCAGTTCCTCCCCGACCGCATGCACGAATCAGGCACCAACGACTTCCGCTGCACTGCTCCTCATGGTAGATCTCTCTCTCTCTCTCTCTCTCTCTCTCTCTCTCTCTCTCTCTCTCTCTCTCTCTGTGATTATTTCTCTCTGGAACTTTATTAAGACGGTGAAGAGGAATCGATCAGAAAGACGCAGTGATCTTGTCACCCGAGTAGCAGAAAATTCACATGGAAAAGGGGATCTTCGTCAGGGGATTGTGCTGCAGCCTAACATGCAGCAGGTAATTTCTTTACATACAATCGCGGTGGAAACTCTGGAGTACCTCCTGTTGCGAGGGTGCCCATTTGTTGTCGCGGTGTACCAATGCAAGACACTGGATGCAATGCTTCTGGTCGGCAACCTTCGCTGTAATGAGATAAAACAGTAGTCATGTACTGCCTGCAGAGGTCTGGAGTCCTTTTTATTGGCTAAAATAGCAAAGGAGTCGGAGCAAAATCCGTGTTGGACAAGGAGGCGTGCAAGGAGACTAACATCATACGCTAAACTAACTATGTATGCTCTCTTATCTGGGCTGGCCCATGATGATGGAATTTGGAAAAAGCTAACGGCATAAGCCCCTGTGTGACACCAGGCACTAACCAATCCCAAATTAATAGTAAAGATTTTGGAGACCATCCAATGACACGTGAGCTGATGAGGAGACAAAGATATACTTCTATTTTTGGAGATTGCCACGAACCGTGAGATGCCTCCGTCGCTAACTCTAATTTGTAGCTCGGACCGTGATATATCTGTGACGGCGATATAAATCGCAAAGAGCTGAGAAACAATTCGTGGATTGGACTGTGAAAGGCCAACGGTGGCGGGATAAATCGCATAGAGCCGGAACTTGTGGATCGGATCATGAACATCACCGGCGGCGATTAAAATCGCGTAGAGCCGAGACGACTAATCTTGTGGATTGGATCATGAACATTACCGGCGGCGATCAAAGTCGCGTAGAGCCGAGACAACATAATTCTTGAAGATCAGCTATGAACGTAGAGCTGAAATGACACCCATTTTAAATATCAAAATCATGAACATCATCGGCAGTGATTTGAGTCGCATAGAGCCGAGAGACACTCATCTTGTAGATCAAACCACAAATACCATCGGCAGTGATCTGGTTCGCGTAGAGCCGAGAGACTCATCTTGTAGATCGAATCACGGACATCATCGGTAGCGATCTGAGTCGCTTGGAGCCTAGATACACTCATCTTGTAGATCATACCACGAATATCATCGGCGGCTATTTGAGTCGCGTAGAGCCGAGAGACACTCATCTTCTAGATCAAACCACAAATATCATCGGTGGCGATCTGATTCACGTAATGCCGAGAGACACTCACTACGGGAAAATTCATCTCCGCCGAGTGGCCCCGCCTTCGCCGGGTGCCAAAACGCGGGGCTTCTCGGCGAAGAGGCTCTAAGCCGGCGCAGGGCAAATAACTCTCGGCGAAGCAAGGCCAACTCGGCGAAGGAGATCTTTGCCGAGAGAGGGCCGAAATAGCGCTCGGCGAAGAAAAGTCCGTCGGCAACGAGGCAACAAAACACTCGGCGAAGAGGACATCTCGGCGAACCGTCCCGCCACGTGGCACCTGACAATCGGCCCCACGAGCGCCGTGGCGGACCTTCTCTTCGCCGAGCGGGCATTCTTCTTCGCCGACACCACCTCTCGGCAAAATCTGCGCGCGAACCATTTTCGTTTTGCCGCCATTTTCGCCCTCCTCTTTGCCGAGTATGGCGGCGGACGCCACTCGGCAAAGAAAGCGCGCGCAATTTTTTTTGTTTGGCGCGAAAATTGGAGCCTAGATACACTCATCTTGTAGATCGAATCACGAACATCATCGGCGGCGATCTGAGTCGCGTGGAGCCGAGATACACTCATCTTGTAGATCATACAATGAACATCATCGGTGGTGATCTGATTCACGTAGAGTCAAGAGACAGCAAATGAAAGTGAAACATCCGCGATGGCGATATAAATGACGTAGAGGCAGGGAATGCCACGAAGCTGCAACATAAAAGAAGAAAATAATAACGATGTCGCACGCTACCTTCATGCGATTTACTCACCAAGTGACGCCATGAACCCGCGACTTGAAGAATCCACCAAGTGATGATTAGAAGGGGTGATGAGCACTGAACATACGGAGATCAAGCTGTGGTCGTAGGCAGTGGTGTGCGTGTGGTGTATGAGGTGAACAGGTAGAAGAAAAAAATGGAAGTGTGTGGTGGCCGCCATGGAATGGATCGTATGATGGGAGTGTATGTGTGGTGAATGTGTTCAACCTCCGAGAGGTCTCATGAGGAGTACTTTTGTCATCGCCGCTGCGGTGTATCAGCAGGGACCTAAATAGATAAAGAGTAAGCAGCGTTGTCCCCGCAGTTGTTAGCGAGCAAAGTCTTCTTATCCTGGAGTTGTTCCGCTATACGAGTGCTTAGCCGTTGGTCACCTTATCCATCATTGGTTTACAACTTCACGCCTGGAAGAGTAGGTCTAGAGTTCGAATGCATGCACGTTTCAAGCTAAGCTAGCTAGCAGATGTGAGTCTCTGCCGTTTAAATTTACTTACTACCCAATCTATCTATATCTCTTATAAAGCAAAATCCCACTAAGTGTATTTATTATTTTTCTATCTCAACATGCAAGCTATCCACATCACACACTATTTTAGCCAATCAATTGTACATGTCATCTCCACTAACATAATTAATAATAATACATCTTTAATACAACCTATCCATGTTATCTTTTTTCAACCATATAATTATCCACGTCACTAATATTTAGCTAGTCATAAAATATTCAACAATTTCACGCGAATTAAATGTAGTGTTTTAACTATTGTGATCAATTGAATGTTGACAATGAATATTAGATGTGTCTTATACCCATTTCAGTTACATAATATTTTTTTAAAAATTCCCGCTGCAACGCGCGGGGTATTCTTCTAGTAAATAAAACAACAACGAGTCCATATGTGTGTTTTATGCGCACAGCTACTTCCCTGCGGGTTCTTGAGTATCAAACTCAAAGCACAAAATCTGGTGCCGCTGAGTATGTAGTTCATCAGCTCAACATGATTTATCTTTTTTCTCCTTTTTCGACGATTATTTAGCAGTATGAGAAATTTTACTTTCACCTTGTGATCATACTCAGGAAAACTCTTGTCACCACGATTTAACGTAAGTATCGGCTTACACCAAATTTTGCAGTGTCATGTGACAAAAACACAGTCGAACACTCTCCATCGTCAGGAGGAGCAAGATCCCAATCTTGAACTATCCTAGTTCCATACACACTTCAGAACATATCCAAAAACCATCGTTATAATCACATTATAATCACCCTGTTACGGTGTGACACTAGATGATATCAAAGCATATCTGTCAAGTGAACTGTCACTAAATATTCTCATGCGCTCTAAGGATTTATGCTTATGACAACATAATAATATTTTTATTAACATTCGACAATTATATCTCATAGCAAGATAATATAATTGGGTCGGTTCTGCCAACAAAGTACTCTCAGAGTTGTTTAACTTAACATAGTCCATGATTATAAAAACGTGATCATCAAACAACATGTGGGCTAATCTTAGAGGCCATATTATGAACACTTGTTTGTTTAATCACACGTACATGTGAGTGTCTCTTTGAATCCATTATTCAAGTATCACCGCAGTTATAGCATGAAGACATAAATATTAATAATGAATCGCAGCTAAATAATAACATATTATTATTGTCTTAAGGGCATAACTCCTTCATCTGGTTGTCGCCGGCGCACCGAAATAGGATGTTACCCTTGCCTCCGATCGCGACCCGGGAGCCGTCGCTGAAACGCACGGATCCCTTCACGGTTACATCCAGCGTGACGAAGGCCTCCTTCGTGCCGGTCATGTGGCTGCCTTCGCCGGTGTCTAGGTACCAGACGCCGTCCGCGGCGGGCACCGCCACGACCTGCTCCTCGTTCAGGTACATGACGTGTCTCTCTGCAATTGCAGCCAGAGCGCATACCTCGACTAGTGCGACGTTATTGTCAACTCCGTCTTCCTCTGTAGTGGCGAGCAGGAGAGCAGGATCCTCGATGTCCGCCTCGACGAGATGCCCGGCCTCGACCTCTTGCGATCTCGCTGTGCCTTGCGGCACTCTTTGGCCTAGTGGCCTGGTTTTCCACACTAGCGACAATTTCCTGGGAGCGCGGGGCCGAGCCGCTCCCGCCACCGGTGGTGTAGCCAACGGGCTTGTCACCACCTTGGGGCTTGGGCTTGGCACCCTCCCTTCCAGGCTGATGAAGAAAGCCTCCGCGCTGTTGTTGGCGGGCGCTCCACTCCTCCCCCGTGAGCAGGAGCTTGTTGCTGACGCCTTCGACGATGTCGTCGAGCTCATACCCTTCCTCCGCCGTGATGAGGCGTCCAATGAGCTTCTCAATTGTCAGCTGTTTCAGATTCGTTGTTTGCTTGATCGCCATGACCATTGACGTGTACTTACGTGGCGTCACGCGCAGGTATTTCAACACCGCCTTCTACTTATCGATCGACGGGGACACCGGGCAGCTCGAGATCATTGACGATGGCGGTCAGACGGATCCCAAAATCCTCGATGGACTCGCCTGCCTTAAACTGCAATTCCTCAAACTCACGGTGGCATGTCTGCACTACGGGAGAGCACGACTTTGCCGTGTGCTCGGGTCTTTGCCGTGTGCTAAATATCGGGCACACGGTAATGTCAATCTTACGGCTTCGTAACAGAAAAAACACACGGCAAAGAAAGGCACACGGTAAAGACGGTAAAAAGCACACGGTAAAGAACGACGCACGGCAACGAAAGTGGACGCGTGTCCACAAAACGGAAGTGCGGACGGAGCACTAACGGCCGGTCTTTACCGTGTGTTTGCACACGGCAAAGATTTATTCTTTGCCGTGTGTTTGCACTCGTTTGCGGAAATTAAAAAAAAAAGAAAAATGGTCTTTGCCGTGTGCATGCACACGGCAAAGAGTAAATCTTCTTTGCCGTGTGTTTGCACACGGCAAAGACCAATTTTGATTTTTTTTATTTTAGTTTATCTTTCTATAAGAAAGATATAATCAATTCCCGTGGCATAGTTTGTGATAATATTTCCATATTTGGCACATAGGTGTATATTGGTATGCTAAACAATGTTACCGAACAAAGTTTTTTCAAATTATTTATATAAATATCATTTTTCATTTTCTAAGTGTCAAAAATGACTTTTTTTGTGAAGCAAGTACTAAAAATATGGTGCAAAATGGTTCCCAACCAATTATCACACAAAGTAGCACATAGTTTATGGATAAATCCAAAATATTAGGATTTTTCGCACTTTCTATCTAATTTCGCACATTTAAATAACTTTATGTCGATTTTTCGAAAGTAATTCAAATTTGAGCTACAAGTGTGTGATATTTTACTCTGAAATTTTTAGAAAAATCATTTTAAGGTACACAAGTAGTGATTATTTCACAGAAACATCGATAGTTTGGAAAAAATCTTCCCCTTTCAACGAATAGCCATGCTCGCCATTTGGAACTTTTTTTGAAAAAACTCAAATAAATTGAAAAAATACTCAAAAAAATAAATCCTTTGGCATGGAGACCTCTTATGTGTACTAGTTGCTAGGGAAAATGATAAACTTGATTTTTCACAAACTTTTCATAAAAATCCTTCACACAAAGGTCTATCATCTATAAACATGTATAGATTTCAAGTCAAACCACTAAGACATGACAATTCCCGTGGCATAGTTTGTGATAATCTTTCCATATTTGGCACATAGGTGTATATTGGTATGCTAAACAATGTTACCGAACAAAGTTTTTTCAAATTATTTATATAAATATCATTTTTCATTTTCTAAGTGTCAAAAATGACTTTTTTTGTGAAGCAAGTACTAAAAATATGGTGCAAAATGGTTCCCAACCAATTATCACACAAAGTAGTACATAGTTTATGGATAAATCCAAAATATTAGGATTTTTCTCACTTTCTATCTAATTTCGCACATTTAAATGACTTTATGTCGATTTTTCGAAAGTAATTCAAATTTGACCTACAAGTGTGTTATATTTTGCTATGAAATTTTTAGAAAAATCATTTTAAGGTACACAAGTAGTGATTATTTCACAGAAACATCGATAGTTTGGAAAAATTCTACCCCTTTCAACGAATAGCCGTGCTCGCCATTTGGAACTTTTTTTGAAAAAACTCAAAGAAATTGAAAAATACTCAAAAAAATAAATCCTTTGGCATGGAGACCTCTTATGTGTACTAGTTGCTAGGGAAAATGATAAACTTGATTTTTCACAAAATTTTCATAAAAATCCTTCACACAAAGGTCTATCATCTATAAACATGTATAGCTTTCAAGTCAAACCACTAAGACATGACAATTCCCGTGGCATAGTTTGTGATAATATTTCCATATTTGGCACATAGGTGTATATTGGTATGCTAAACAATGTTACCGAACAAAGTTTTTTCAAATTATTTGTATAAATATCATTTTTCATTTTCTAAGTGTCAAAAATGACTTTTTTTGTGAAGCAAGTACTAAAAATATGGTGCAAAATGGTTCCCAACCAATTATCACACAAAGTAGTACATAGTTTATGGATAAATCCAGAATATTAGGATTTTTCTCACTTTCTATCTAATTTCACACATTTAAATGACTTTATGTCGATTTTTGGAAAAAAATTCAAATTTGAGCTACAAGTGTGTGATATTTTGCTCTGAAATTTTTAGAAAAATCATTGTAAGGTACACAAGTAGTGATTATTTCACAGAAACATCGATAGTTTGGAAAAATTCTACCCCTTTCAACGAATAGCCATGCTCGTCATTTGGAACTTTTTTTGAAAAAACTCAAAGAAAATCAAAAAATACTAAAAAAAAAATCCTTTGGCATGGAGACCTCTTATGTGTACTAGTTGCTAGGGAAAATGATAAACTTGATTTTTCACAAACTTTTTATAAAAATCCTTCACACAAAGGTCTATCATCTATAAACATGTATAGGTTTCAAGTCAAACCACCAAGACATGACCATTCCCGTGGCACAGTTTGTGATAATATTTCCATATTTGGCACATAGGTGTATATTGGTATGCTAAACAATGTTACCGAACAAAGTTTTTTCAAATTATTTATATAAATATCATTTTTCATTTTCTAAGTGTGAAAAATGACTTTTTTTGTGAAGCAAGTACAGAAAATATGGTGCAAAATGGTTCCCAACCAATTATCACACACAGTAGTACATAGTTTATGGATAAATCCAAAATATTAGGATTTTTCTCGCTTTCTATCTAATTTCGCACATTTAAATGACTTTATGTCGATTTTTGGAAAATAATTCAAATTTGAGCTACAAGTGTGTGATATTTTGCTCTGAAATTTTTAGGAAAATCATGGTAAGGTACACAAGTAGTGATTATTTCATAGAAACATCGATAGTTTGGAAAAATTCTACCCCTTTCAACGAATAGCCATGCTCGTCATTTGGAACTTTTTTGAAAAAACTCAAAGAAAATGAAAAAATACTCAAAAAAATAAATCCTTTGGAATGGAGACCTCTTATGTGTACTAGTTGCTAGGGAAAATGATAAACTTGATTTTTCACAAACTTTTCATAAAAATCCTTCACACAAAGGTCTATCATCTATAAACATGTATAGGTTTCAAGTCAAACCACCAAGACATGACCATTCCCGTGGCACAGTTTGTGATAATATTTCCATATTTGGCACATAGGTGTATATTGGTATGCTAAACAATGTTACCGAACAAAGTTTTTTCAAATTATTTATATAAATATCATTTTTCATTTTCTAAGTGTCAAAAATGACTTTTTTGTGAAGCAAGTACAGAAAATATGGTGCAAAATGGTTCCCAACCAATTATCACACAAAGTAGTACATAGTTTATGGATAAATCCAAAATATTAGGATTTTTCTCGCTTTCTATCTAATTTCGCACATTTAAATGACTTTATGTCGATTTTTCGAAAGTAATTCAAATTTGAGGTACAAGTGTGTGATATTTTGCTCTGAAATTTTTAGAAAAATCATTTTAAGGTACACAAGTAGTGATTATTTCACAGAAACGTCGATAGTTTGGAAAAATTCTACCCCTTTCAACGAATAGCCATGCTCGTCATTTGGATTTTTTTTTGAAAAAACTCAAAGAAAATGAAAAATACTCAAAAAAATAAATCATTTGGCATGGAGACCTCTTATGTTTACTAGTTTCTAGGGAAAATGATAAACTTGATTTTTGACAAACTTTTCATAAAAATCCTTCACACAAAGGTGTATCATCTATAAACATGTATAGGTTTCAAGTCAAACCACCAAGACATGACCATTCCCGTGGCATAGTTTGTGATAATATTTTCATATTTGGCACATAGGTGTATATTGATATGCTAAACAATGTTACCGAACAAAGTTTTTTCAAATTATTTATATAAATATCATTTTTTATTTTCTAGGTGTCAAAAATGATTTTTTTGTGAAGCAAGTACAGAAAATATGGTGCAAAATAGCACCCAACCAATTATAACACAAAGTAGTACATAGTTTATGGATAAATCCAAAATATTAGGATTTTTCTCGCTTTCTATCTATTTTCGCACATTTAAATGTCTTTATGCCGATTTTCTGAAAGTAATTCAAATTTGTATTACAAGTGTGTGATAGTTTGCTCTGAAATTTTAACAAAAATCATTTTAATGTACACAAGTAGTGATTATTTCACAGAAACATCGATAGTTTTGAAAAAATCTACCTCTTTCAACGAATAGCCATGCTCGCCATTTGGAACTTTTTTTTGAAAAAACTCAAAGAAAATGAAAAAAATACTCAAAAAAATGAATCCTTTGGCACGGAGACCTCTTATGTGTACTAGTTGCTAGGGAAAATGATAAACTTGATTTTTGACACACTTTCTACTAATAATCTTTACAAAAAGTTTATCGAAGAAAAAATGAAAAGAAAGAGAAAAAATCTTTACCGTGTGCCAACACACGGCAAAGAAACCATGTGTGCTGATTGGTCAGGATTGGTTTCACGCGGATCACCGTCCTAAACCGTCGGATACAGCAAGATCCAACGGCCTAATCCTCTCCCTCCCCACTGTCCTTATCCTCTCCATCTCCCCCCCTCTCTCTCCTTATCCTCTCCCCCCTACGGCTTTGCCTCTCTCTCCTTATCCTTTCCCTTTCTTTCCTTCTCCCGATGGGATCTAGCAGGATCGATCGATGCCCCGCACACGCACCTTGTCTCGCCGCCTATCTTGCTGGCCGCCGTCTGACCCGCACCTCGTCTCGCCGCCTGCTGCCCCGCACCTCGTCTCGCCGCCGGATGCCCCGTGCCCTCTCGCTCCCCGCCCGCGCGGCTCGGCCTTGACGGCGGCCTCGACGACGGCCTCAACGGAGGCTTCTTCCATGACTGTGCGTCCACACGATGCGGTCGGAGCGGCGGCGGTTCACGAAGCCCATGGTTCCTGGCTCGGCCTCGACGGAGGCTTCTTCCGCGGCTTTGACGGCGTCTTCTACCTCGACGACGGCTTCTTCCTCAACGGCGACCTCCACGATGGCCTCGACGGCGGTTTCTTCCACGGGTGTGTGTCCACAACCTGCGGTCGGAGCGGCGGCGGTTCACAGCGCCCGTGGTCGGCCTCCTCAGCCCGAGCCTAGGCAGGTCGCCGTGGAGGAAGAGCCCGACGAGGAGCACGGGGAGGCGGTCGACGAGCCGGAGCGGGAGAAACCGGAGCACCTCCACGGCGTCGCGGACTACCATAGCCAGCCGGGTGCTGTGGTCGCACAGCCTCCATGCCGGAGTTGCCGCAGCCGACCACGTGCACGCACGAGCGAGTCCCTTCAACGAGCCGGCGCCGGCGAACTCCGGCAGCACGCGCTCGATGCAACGACGCCTGCCGCCCGTCCCTAGCCAGGGACGGAGCATTTTTTTTTGATAATATCATCTTTCTTTGCCGTGTGTTTGCCTTGCACACGGGAGAGAGCGACCGGTGGGGTCTACTTGTCGGGAGCCTGCCGTCAACGTCTGTCGTCGGCGTCAAGTGGCGGTGGGGCCCACCTTTCAGTGTTGCCGTGCACCACGACATCCGGCACACGGTAAAGAAGTCTTTACCGTGCCAAATTTCGCCGTGTGGCCTTTACCGTGTGCGGCACACGGCAAAGACTTTGCCGTGTGTTTTTCGGTCTTTGCCGTGTGCCTCCGGCACACGGGAAAGAGCTGCCCTCCCGTAGTGCTGCGCCTTTGCCTCCGTCACACGCTTACATCCGAGGCGCATGGTCATGATTGTTTCCCACGCCGTCTTGGTGCAGTCTTTCATTGCGAGGGTGGGCACCAGCTCCAGCAGGAGCAGGGCCGCCAATGCTGTGCGGTCGTCTCCGTCATCGTCGATGTTGTACTCGATGACGTCCCACAGGAGCGCAACCTGAAGTTGCACGCTTATCACCATCGCCCACTTGGCGTAGTTCGAGCGTGTCAGCGTGGGGTACTGCGTTGAGCTGGTGCTCTCTCGCACGACGCGCTCCCGTACCACCATTTTGCCTCCGCCACGATGTGAAGGGTTGCGGTCTCGCCGAGCCGAGGATGAAGAGGAACAGCGTCTGCCGCGCGCCGGTGGCCTGGACCCGCCCTACGCCCCCTTATTCTTCTCTATTGCCGACGGTGACCTCGACCTGGCTCTGATACCAAATGTCGTTGCGATCTCTCTCTCTATTTTTCTCTCTCTCGTGTTTCTCTGAGGAAACTGAAGAAAGAAAACGAGACACAAGTGTTTTGCGCTGCGTGCAGAATGTATCTTTTCGGTTGTATTTATGTTATTTATATGAAACTGAAAACCGGCTAACAAACTGCCGAGAAACTAGCTACAATGAGCACCTACTGAACGTGCCATCCCACGTTCGGCTCAACATGCTAGCTTGCCTAACAGAAACCTGAAGCAGCAGTCTACGACCCCCTAATCTACGCGTGCGAGATCACAGGCGATGAACACACACTTAATTCGGTGTTAAAACTGACAGAGAACAGACCAACTGCTTCCTTATACCAAGATCAAGAGAAGGAACAAAGTATAGCATCGTAAGCCATACCTAGATATACCAACTGCTTCCTTATATGTCAAGAGCACTTGCTTTGTTTGTACATAATAATTTAGCCGAGTGAAATGAGTTTCTAGATTTGATCGTTAGTTATTGCCGAATACTTTTCTGTCTAATTCCATCTATACCTAGTTGCTATGTGTAGAATTGCTTGATGTTTAGCGACTTTGTTGAAACCCCAAAAAAAAAGTATTAGCAACGTCTGAGAAACGTCTGACTTGAATTGTTTTCTCTGTTATTTGCACTAGCAACACAAGCTAGCCAACAACCATACTTATGGTCGTTAATGACTTTTCAGCTGCCATAATTTTACTTTTAATGACAACATAACTCGTCGTTAAAAACCATTTTTCTAGTAGTGCAGTTGCGTAATGAAGAATCAGCTCATGTTGCCCCTATGTTCATCTCTTGACCACTGCACCGACACCAACGAGGCAACAAGTCAAGGCACGGTTCTATTTTGTTGCTGCTGCGATCGACTACGGATCTGATCCTCAGTAGAATTTGACCAGTCGGCAGTGCTTTTGGACCCGGAGCGAGCAAAAGGCGAGAAGGACGTGGTTCAAACACAACCCCGAACAAACATGCTGGTGAGCAGGCAGGCGCCAAAAAGAACAATCCGCGCGCAGCAGGGGCGAAGCTGGAGGAAAAATTCATTGGGTTCAAATCTATTATTCTGTTGTAATCTTCCACTAATGAGTAATGTTGAAGACTGAATTAATTGAAGTATGAGAAATTTCGTTCATCCGAACCCAACTCTTCTATACCAGCTCCGCCACTGGCGCGCAGTTCTAAATCCAAACAGAGGTGCTCTGCGTGCATGGGAGAAATACTTTGCTGTTTATTGATTCAGACAAGGACCTGCCAACCGATGTATATCTACTCGTCTCCAACGTACCTTCCCATCCATGGACTGCAACAGGCAGATGAATCAGAAGATTTATATAGTTGTCCATCGTGGTTAATTTAGAAATGTTTTTGGTGCTTCTGGTACACTCAAGCCCAAATTTGGGGCGAAGATGTACTTTCGTGTGATCAGACTCGTTAGGCTTTTCCTCGCCAAAAAAAAAAAAACAGTATAGTACTAATTTAGGCGACTTCATGAAAGATTAATCAATGTAGGTCAACTTCAGCGTACGGAATATAGTATTTACTACTGTATGTTTAGTCAGGCTAGCTAGTCCTAAGATTCGAAGTCAGCTTGGGCTCAGTCAAGGGGAGAGGAAACCAAATTAATTATATTCTGATCGATCTCACGTTATTATCTTGAGATAGGGAATGGAATATTGAGAGCAATTAATCGCGATGTGATATACATATTACGGATATGAAGTGCGAAAAGTATTAGCGGTAGGTCCGGCCTGTATCGTACTTGATGGAGCTGTACAAGTCAAAACAAAAGTAGGTACAGCAAACAGAGCTAGCACACAAGGGCAGCTGGTTGGTTGCTGCAGTGTCTACGTGCAGAGACGCAGGTGTAGGAGAATCGTGGTTTCTTCTCTTCGTTTCTTTTTGTTTTCTTCGTTCAGCCTACTAGTTTATTTCAAACAAGACGGCCGGCCTGATCGGCGAAGTTGCATTGAATACCGAGCAGCAGTGCGCTCCCCACGGCTTGACGGACCTATCCTAATTGCAAATGTACGATTCTACGGATGGATGATGTATGTACTCCTTATCATGTTAAACAATATTACACGTTTGGAACTTCATTTCATGGTATTTTTGTTTTTAGCCTCGTTACGGTACAAATTGTAGTGTCTGTTCAGACGCACACACAAAACCCAGGGTTTACCACACTCACACACCACATTATGCGTCATCCTAGAACTACAGCCTATCCCTAACACATCTTGCGAGACTTCCGAAGCCAAGAGCGCGGGAACGGCGGGCACGCCGTCCTCTCCTGCGACGTGTAGACATATACGAGGTACCTACGAATTTATCCAGGGATCGAACCCCGCGGTGGGTGGGTTGTCAACTGACTCACGCAACCATCGAGCCACTAGCTCGTTCTCTCATTTGATGGTAATTGACATGTATATTCCAAAGCGATGATTTTCCATGGTGATTGTGAAGGAACAGCTTGCGAGCCTTCACCATGCGAGCGCAATAAATATAGATGTTTCAATGTGATCGTCATCATACAATTCAAGTGGAATTGCGTAAGGCAAATGTACTGATCTTGATATGTTTTTCATTTTGCCGGTATGAAGGTGATCTTGGGAGCCCGAATTATACGTTTGATAGCCGTACTAATAGGGGTGGGGGGGAGGGGTCTCGCGTGAGTAGCTTGATCGCATTGTCTGTAGCGAGCTCAACCATTTGCATACTTATCATAATTTTTATTGTTTTCTACTTGGCTCTTCTCCGCACGGTAATTCAGATATTTTCATTATCTTCATGAAAAGTTCAAAGAATTTGTATGAAAAAACTTGTCGAGATTGGTGTTGAAAGTTTTGCTGGCTATTTTTTTTATAGAGATGTCAAACCTTTCTAGTTTGGATTTATCCTTCTTTTATATTTGATTTTTATCTATATTAAGAGCAGTTCTTGGCCCGGTCGAACGGAATAAAACCAAAACGTCCAAATGGTGTAACGGAAGATTTCAAGTTTCCTATAAAAGGGTCTTCTTTGCCATTGTTTTAAGTTTTTCCTTGACTCTTTCTCTCTCCTCCATTGTTTCCCTTGAGAAAGTTTGGTCCCTTCTCATTGTCTCCATGATTCTTGCATCATTTTTAGCAAGAAAAAAAAACGTTGAGATCAAGGTATTGATACTCCACCAATCCTCTTCGAAGTAAAGGGAACATCTTTTGATATAGATCTTGGATTCATTGGTTGAGCTCCTCCTTTATTCTTCCTCTTTGGTTACTCCACGCCTTCTTTGTGTTTGTACTTTGCATTTGTTGTATCGATATGATCTCTCCATGTTGATTTCTTTGAGCAAGAGCACATGATCTTGTTACTCTTGAAGGGTGTACCTCCTAAACGATTTGATGGTTGTAACCGCAGGGACCTCTTAAAGCACTTACCATAATGTATGGAAATCACGTAGGTTTCTTTTATTGGTTTACCCTATAATAATGATGTTCTAACTATCTATCTTAGCATCTTCAATGATAACATTCAACTAACCACAAGTTATCATCTTCAAGGATATTTATGATCAACACAAGTTACTACCTACTCTTCTACATGAGTTATGACACTTTTTATTTCTTCATGTATATATTGTACATCACTCGTATATAACTATCTGAGTGGTGGAATCCTAGAAGTATTGGAAAGGGGGAAAGGGGCAGGGCCATGTGTCTTCAAGGAGCTAGTTACGCTCAGTGCACTTCAAAGTAGTGTTCCATGTTAAACTATGTTGCTTCTAAACAGAACATATATTGCTATGTTCATCATAACCGTATCTAGACGCTGATCAGGTTTGATAGGCATCGGGAGAAGATCGTGTAGTAGTTTCAAAATCGTACATCAACTGATCTTTCACTTGTGTCGGCATGGAGGTTCCCGGGGCCCCACCAAGCCTGGACGCGCAAGGCCACCCCCGCCACCCACATCGCAACGCTGTTCCGCAAGATAGGATGAAGTGTCGCGTCGTAGTGTTTGGTGGAAGCAATGTGTCAAGATGTGCAGCTTCGCGAGTTCGAGAACCGTATAGCCGCCCATACCAGCGAGGAGGGAGAGCGCGGAGACATACAAGACCTACGTATCAAGGGCACGTTGTATAGCATTTCACTTGATATGTTTATACCGGAATTCATGTAGCATTATGAGCTAGCTAGCTTCTACCTTTTATGCTGATGTGCACTTAAACTCATTTTCGATGTATTTTGCACAACCATAGGTTTTCGGTAGGATTTTACTTGTTTTACTTGTCTTTGGTGTGCTTTTATGTGTAGGTGGAGCCTATGAATAAATCACGATGAAAGGGGACAAAGGGAGAATAATCTGCAGAAGTTACAAGACACCAGATGGACACAAAGTGTGTTAGAAAATTGTCATGTTTCCATGAACTCGAAATAAAGATTGAATGCCACTCGAGTGTGGGGCTCATCCATACGAGTTTAACGTATCCAAGAACACCAAAATAAAAGTTCATAAGAGAAAATTGGGACCAAAACACCAAAAAAGACAACAAAGATAACAACAGTGCAGTCACGCACAACCGTACCGGCGGGTGGCCGTACCGCGTGATCCGGGCGGCGGAAATTATTCGAACTTCCACAATTCTTCACCGATTTTGTAAGCATGGTGCTTGGTGAGTTTCTAAGCATGCAGAGCATGTTGTTTGGTTGTGTCAGCTTCCTACATGCTATGTGAGAGGGTCATGCAACCTGTACTGAAAATAAGGAATCTTTATCCACTCTTTTCTCCAGCCCCGCCTAGCCCTATGGGAAAGGTCGATTAGAGCGTGCATGAGAGGTGCATCGTTTTGTGTGTCAGGCCACAACGCAGAGTGTCGTATGTAATCGAACAACAGATAAGTTGCTAAAAGGTGAATGATGTTCTTCTTTTCAGTGTTTACATACATTAACTCAATTCAGAACAGGGCACACTCGCTCAATTTGGACGTGCTAGGGCTGCCCACCCACGACCTCCGTGAACTTGAGATGCTGATCTCGGAAGAGAAAGTCTTCGCGGTGATCAAGGAAATGTCAGCTGAACGTGCGCCGAGGCCGGATGGGTTTATCAGAGCGTTCTACCGATGAGCCTGGCCAGTAATCAAGCAAGACATCATGGCAGTTAATCCTCAAACTCTACATAGGCGACTGCCGCAAACTTTGGAGCCTCAATCGTGCACTAATTACATTAATCCCCAAAATCATAAAGCGTAGCACTTCATACATGCGCTTTTTGGTTGTTAAGGTTGTCGGTAAATAGTTGAGGAATGTCTCACTACAGCGGGAGATAAGAGCAACTCCAACCGTCCCCCCGAGAGCCCCCAGGACCCCCTTTTTGACGTCGGCGGTCCATTTTTTTTCGTAGTCACCCCCCCCCCCCCAGCGCCCCCCAAGGCCTCTTTTTTCGCCGGATTTGGCCCAATTTTTATCCGGCGTCCCAGGCCGAACCCAGCGCGCCGGGTTCAGCCTGGGGACGCCGGCGAAAGGGAAAATGGCGCGAAACCGAGGGAAGCACGCGAAGCTTCTGGTGGGCCCGCCCTGTAATCGGCACACCGCTTCGTCGTCCTCATCGCCTCGTCTCCCGCGTCGCATTAGTGCTCTGCCGCCGGTCAGGCGTACCGCCGTCGAGTCAAATCGCCCACGCGGCGGAGTTACGGCGCGCCACACTTACTGCCCCGCCGGTATTTATTACCCCGCCCTCCCACCGCCGTTCCCATGCCCAATCTCGCCCAAACTCCAGCTCGCCCCCTTCTCCTCTCTCTCTCAAGCTCAAGCTCGCCGTCGAAGCACCAATGGACTGGTACTCTATAGAAGCCGCGCGGCGGCCAACGGCTTCGGCCGGAATTGCTGCAGGACGGGGAGGCGCGCCTGCTGTACGAGGCAGGCTACCCCGCCCCGCCGAGCATGCGCGTCCCGAGCAACTGGCGGCTCAGCCAGATGGGCTTCCTCGTCCCCCCCCCCCCCCCCCCCCCCCCGGCGAGGATCGGCTGACCGAGATTCACGCCGCCCGTGAGCGGATGACGGAGGAGCAGCGGGCGGATCCCACCTGGGACCAGGAGAACAACTTCACCTGGAACGCGTACTTCACCGACCGCCAGGAGCGCGAGCTCCACGACTACACCGGCCCACCACCTACGCCCAAGTGCAACAACAGCGAAGGCCGGAAGCGGTGGTGGGGCGTGCCCGGCCGGTCACTCGCCTACGTCCTCGGCTATATCGAGGACGGCAACGAGCCGCGCCTGCAGGACCCGCCGCGCACCTCCTCTGTTCGCCGGGGATGGACGCCGAGGAGAATGTCCTTCTCATCGTCCTCCCCTTCCGGCGCCACCCGTTCCGCCGGCACACCGCTCTCCCGCATCAAGGACGAGCCGGTGGACGCGCCGCTGCGGCAACCGCTCGCCCGCGTCAAGGACGAGCCGGTGGAGGAGCTGCCGCGAAGGAGCTCCTCCCGCGGCATCGTCATCAGGGAGCCCGGCACCGGCGGGAGCTCCTCCTGCCTTCTGACGCCGAAGAAGGAGCCCGGCACCGGCGGGAGCTCCCTCGGCCGCATCGTCAAGAAGGCCTTCAAGAAGAATGCCGTGAAGACAGAGGACGCCTACGATGAGGAGGAGGACCTGAGGATCGCCATGGCGAACAGCCTCAACGACGTCCTTCCGGCGAAGCTGGAGGACGCGCTCTCGTGGTCGGTCCGCGACCACGAGCGGGCGGAGGAGGAGCGCCAACGACGCATTGAGGCCGAGGAGAGGGGGCTCCTCGCGCGCTACGAGCGCCGCCACCGTCGCCGCGCCGTGCCGGAGCCGGATCTCGTCGTCCTGGACGACACCGACGAGGACGACGCCGACCCGAGTCACCAGTACCACGGCGGCGATGACGGCGCAGGCCCCAGTGCTCCTCCGCCCGGCGGCGACGACGACGATGACGACGGCGGGGACTACACGGTGTTCTACCGCCACTTCGGCATGTAGACGACGCCGGCGCCACTTCAATCATGCAACCAAATGTGATCTGGAGATATGAGGCTAAGAACGTGTGATCACAAGTAGAAAACAGGGCTTTCATCATGGGCTTTTGTCCCGGTCTCTTTACGAACCGGGACTAATGTGAGCATTAGTCCCGGTTGCGCCGAGGTGGGGACAGCGCGAGAACCTTTAGTCCCGGTTCGTATTACAAACCGGGACTAAAGATGGACCTTTAGTCTCGGTTAGAGATACAAACCGGGAATAAAGTTTTTTTTTTACTTTTGGAAAAAAAATTAGAATTTACGTCGACGAAGCGGTGGTGCCTTTAGTCCTGGTTGCTATCTTCAACCGGGACTAAAGATATTGGAGATACCAACCGGGACTAAAGGTTTTTTTTTGAAAATTTTAGGATTTTTGCCTCTCACGCCTCCCCCCCTCCCCCCCCCCACCCCCCCCCGCCGGCG